>OMNW01011609.1:0-13205 GCA_900303245.1 Selene dorsalis | reverse complement strand
CAGGGTGATTGAAAATTGCAGCAGCCCCCCTCCTCAAATGATAGCCAAGCAGACTTACGAGAAAATAAAGAGTCCTTTTCTCATTAATATGTGGGAGGTAGTTTTCCCCTGTAAGGCAGGCCTCCTGAGAAGAAAGGTGTGTGTTTGTTCTTTGTGCACTGATGGCCGTGCAGAGAGCAGGCCTGGTTCTGCAGGCAGCTTTGTTTGCACCTGGGATATTTTAGATGGTCTCTGCAGACGGGGTCTCCTTACTTACTGCGTTACAGGTGCAAGGAGACATGTAGAGGAAGAAAGATGGGATTGTATGCATATCCGTGTGTGTGTGTGTGTGTGTGTGTGTGTTTGCACATGAGAAGCACATTGGTTGCGTTTGTATCAGAAAATCTGTTGATTCCATGCCCTTTTTTCTGCTGGTAGATCTCACTGGAGCCGGAGAAATAAAGCATTCAGAGGTCAAACTAATGGAACAAACATCGCTCTGACTTCCACTTGGTAATTAGTATTTGGTTAGTGGCTCCTCTGCTTGGTTTTCCCTCAGTGCCTGCCTGTGTGGATAATAGGTAATATTCAGGTGTGTGGTCTCTCTAATGGCTGAGTATTACAGTTTACTTGCCGACGATAAGCCTACCAGAGGAATTTTAAGCCCAGGCAAAAAGTACTAAATTATCTGCAGTATTTAGGCTGAGATCCAATTTCAAATTAATTGTGTCTTTACGGGGGAAAGAACTGGAGATTATGTTCATCCTTAAAATGTTTTCGAACACCAATTAAAACGCCTGCAGTTATTGATCTTGTTGATTTTATGTCCTGGAATTTGCATAATCTATTAAAAATGAATGATTCATGAAGTGCTCTTTGCCAGAGATCGGGATTCTCAGTGAACTGAAAGACTTGAGAGATAGAAATCTATTGTGTCCTCTGCTTATCCTATTAAGGCTCAAAAGTACCTGCAAAGCAGGCTCAAATAAGAAAGGGATTTAAGGGCATTGTGCACATCATCGAAATTCAGAGGCAAGAAGCCACTTCCATTAAAACCGTTTTTTTTTCTCTCTCCCTCTCCCCCACATTAATGCTGTATTACCTGCTAAATAGTCCCTCTTACCCCATAAAAACACCAAAGGGTTCCATGAATATGTGGATAGGACAATTGCATATTGTGAGGTAATTTCTATTGTTGATATGGGAAGTAATTTCTTTGATGAATTCCCTTCGAGAGATGGATTTCATCTCAAGTGCTTCTTATTCTTGTTCATCCGAACTGCTTAAAATTCAAATAGTGTGGGCCGTGGGTGAATTTATGAATAGCAGAAGGAGGAGCTCAGAACTTTTTTGTGTATTTTCAGAAATAAATGGAGAGATGGCCTTGATACGGCCAATTGTCCACTATCTCTATATAGAGAGCCTCTGTATTTTCCTGAAATTAGTCAGAGCCCACCTGTTTTCTTGATGGTACTTGAGACTTGAGAACCCGCTTCATGCACTGACTGGATTCCCCTGAGCTTTCAGTGGGAGTTTTACACTTCTCCACTCAATGACTGCATACTGAAGACTCTTTAAACATATTCCCTGCTGGGCCTGTTAATGGAGGCCTCCAAAGGCTCAAAGCCTCTGTGTCAATGACACCTCTCCTCCTCAAGCATCTGCTTCCCAACACTCCTTTATGCCCCTCCTGTTATTCCCTCTAAACAAACCTTCATTGGGCAAAACACAACTATCCACGCTTAAAATTCAATTAAGGTGACTGAGTGCTCTCAGGGTGAACTACACAGAAAGTATCAAGACCTGCCGTTGTCCAGTGAGCAGCGAGCAACGATCAGACAGCGAACACGCCGTCAGTGACGTGTGGCCTCATGACAAACTGCTCGCCTGTCTTCCCACAGGGGGGTTGTGGAGGGGGGGGGCAGGCTCAGGCGCCGAAATTAATGCTTATTTCGTCTTCACAAAAGCAAACTAACCTTTGAGCACACATTTGATAATGAATGACTTTCAGCCGGTGTTTGGGGAATTAAAGCAATTTGGCTCTCCAAACATTCTTTACTTAGTTGTAATTAATTAGGGTGCTGAGATTTTTTGGCTTGTGATAAATTGCCCCATTCTGCATATAGCCTGGAAAATGGAGGTCAAAGATTTTTGGTTGTTGTTGTAGCAAACATGAAGGTGTCCCTGTCATGCTAAATTTAATACTCTTGCAAGCAAAAGAGTCATTCACAAATGACTTTGTTCCTGTGCCAGATAAAGAGAAGGTCACCCTGCTTTTCTGTTTGTGTTTGAAGAAACCGAGTTGACGGCAATGCAAAAGCTTAGCATAACGTTTCTTCTCACGTTGTGGGTTGAGCTAAAACTCATGACTCTTCCACAGGAAAATGAAGTGGTGACAAAAAACTTTTCTTTCTGTGGTGAAGTAGTTAAAAGTCTATGATGTGTTCAAATAAAGAAAATTACCTGTAGCACTTAAAGTCTACACAAGGCTCAGACAATCAGGTCTGTGAAAAACAGATAGTTCTGGTCCAGTAAAAGCAGGAAATACTGTATCCTCAGCTACACTCCCAGCTACAAGCCACTCCTCAAATGAAGGAGGAAATCAACAGGCTTTTGTACCAGCAAAACCCCAAAAAATCTTTGAATTGATTTTCGCAGGGAAAAGAAAAGAGGGCAGAGGAAAAATAAATAACTTGATTTGCTGGCGTTCAATCTAAGGGGACTGTCAGAGGAAGCAGACAATATAAAGAAGCCCATCTTTTAATGAGAATCTGGACACACATCTCTGTTGTAAAAACAACAAAGGCTAGGAAGCAGCTAATGAGGCTATCATTGCTGTACAGAGAGTTCTCCGAACCGGCGCTTCTCTGAAAGAGGGCTTTAAAGGGGACATAAAGCAACAGTCACAGAGCTGCTGGCAGCCGCTGCCAACTGTATCCTGGAATATACAAAAACAGGACCAAACAGAGGCCGTTATTATCACCACCAGAGCCAAATGTGACTGAGAACTGGCATTCACATTTTATTCATCTATTATAAGATATCTCTAATGTATCTCCTTTCTGCCAGTACACTGATTTTTTTTATATTTTCATGTTGAAATAATAACTTCACTAACTTTTCCCATATGACTCCTCTACTCCAAAAAGTAAAAATTCACCACACTGTGCCTTGTTGTTGCTTTTAAAGGTGAGAACGAAGGTTGAAATCTCCAATAAGTGTTTAGTTGAAAGTATTGATGGCTTGATCTGATGCACCGGATCAGTATCAGGACTAATATTGATCAGCTATCAGCTAGAAGTGTCCAGTCCTAATTTATTAAGCATCTGCAGCTGTACCATTAAAATCAGCACAAATCTTAATGGATTTTGGTGAATGAGTTGCTTTGGAGGTGATGTGTTGTTACAGCCTGAAAAGAAATTCAACTACATGTTCCTGTGATTCTGTGTAGTAAAGACAGGAGTCCTTTGAATCCTTTGCTCATGATGTGTTTCATCTCTCTGAAGCGAGTTAATGAAGTGATAAGAGTATTTACTTTTATAAGTCATGTACGACGGCTGTAGCTGCTGCATTAATAATGAAGAAAAGATTGGGTCAGTGTTTGCTGAGACAGTTAGACAATAGTTACCAATGTCTACACACACACACACACACAGACACTCTCCCCCCTCTCTCTCTCTCTCACACACACACACTCACACACACATGCACATGCACAATGGCCTCACCCCTGCTGGACCCCCCACCTACAGTACTCCCACGGCTCCCTTTGACTTATGTGCACTGGCTTGTGGCTAACTAATTCTTATTATAAATGAAAGGTCCGACATGACCTCACTCTTCTCTGTAAAGCTCTTTAATGCCACAGCCCTCGAGTCTCAAGCGCTTTAACCGAAAAGACACATCTCACCGGGTCGTCAAACAATACAGCGACCGGTGCTGAGATTTGCAAATAATAGAGAACAGTTGTTCAGCGTTAGGACTGAATTGCTTCTTTATCGTTTAATTTAACATCACAAATGGACATGTTCTTGCTTTGGCATGTGTCGTCGGGAAGAGTTCCCTCCAAAATGGATTTCCCACATGCATTTTCTGTCATGTTTCGACTTCGCTTGTTTATTTTGTGACATATTTTTGAATGTGAACTAGTTGACTGACAAACTTGCTGCTCCACACACAAGCAAACACAACTCTTGACAACAGCAAAGCGGTGATGTTACTGAAGTAAGGGCTTTTTCTAATGCAGGAGAAAAAAAATATGGTAATGGTTTAATGGATTACACCAGTAAAACCAGCAGTTCCACAGTGGATAATGCCTTATTACAAGCCCTGCATTAAAATTAAAGTAAAAGTGCAGAAAGACAGCAAAATAAATGCATTTATAATCAGAACTCACTCATTATGCTTTGTTAAAAACTTTAAATTGTACAACAGTAATGCCTCATATTCTATTAGCCTGTTTTCAATAAGCTTTGACCTCATATCGAGTCAGTAACCCCCTCCTACTGAATTTATTGAGATTTCCTCTCTTATGTATGAACCTTTATGTCTGCTTATACATATAATGCAGCACAGAGTACAGAGACAGTACAGCAGAGAGCTCATGTCTCTTTCATATTGCCTCCGTGTGCATTTCTCCATCCATCATGACACCACATTAAGGAGGACTCATTTGAAGCTTCTGTAGCTCCTTTCACTTCCCCACCTCCTCCATCCCCCTCCTGCCTGGCAGGGTCTGGGTCCTGTGGACCTTCAGGCCTGCCACTCTGCCTCTTCACTGGGTTCACCTGCCATTTCACCTCCTGTGGTCACTACTGTCAGCATGCCTGCCAGCCTCAAGCACCAGGCACTTCATAACCCAGTGGACATGGGACTCACCTTTAAATAAGTTGTTTACAATATTATGTAAGAAACAGCTGATTAAGTTTGTTATTTGTTTCATTAGTAGTGTCGTGTATCTGATATTTTGACAGAAAAACGTGTGTATAAGTGCTACAACTTCATCTTTATCATTTTCCTCCTTGTAAGATCACTTTAAATCTGTACTTCAAGAGCGACCTGGCAAGTTGAGCAGCACGAAAACATCCTTGCAACAGTAAAAACAAACAAATGTTGCATACCATAAAAGGTATACACAGCATCTAATTGAAATGCAATAAAAGATTGAAAATAAAACACTTTTAAAAAGCGAATCACATTCATCATAATCTTGTAACAAATAATAAAAAAGATATTTCTGTGAAGCTCCACTTCTCCCCGAGGATGTAAGTTCATTAAGTGACGGTTCTTGATAAAGAATAAAGTAAATTCTCAATAATCTTTTATCACCATAATGAATTCCCTTGAACTTTGTTGCTGCGTTTCACTGAACTCTATTTGTTGTGTGTGTGCTGTCAACTGTTGTCCTTTAGTGTTAAGACGCATTTTGTCGACAAGTTCCTCATTAAAGCTCCGGTGGGAGGTGATTTTCCCTTTTGAGTCCGAGTGGCCCTCACATCTCACAATATAACTGGGGCCTCCCACCCGGCCCCTGCTGCAGATTGGGGTTACGTGCCGTAGTCCAAATGTCCCCCTGGTCAGTGAGGACATCCCAACTGTCACTCTCAATTACAGAGCTGAATATCTGCAGATGGGTGACGCTCAGCAGAGGGGCCTGCATGTTCGGCCTTTTGCAAAGACAGCAAAGCCTGATGGGATTCAGCGAAGGCTTTAAAGTTTGAACAGTGTACTACAGTTCTATGTGGTGCAAAACACCAGCTGTTTGTTTCACCTGTTAAAGGGGCAGAGTGGAGCTCTCTGGTGTAAAGTAACAGGTTTAAATGACACCGTGTTCAGCCTGGGAAAGATCGAGTGTTTCTCCATCACAGTGTAAATGGAGTTGTTGTGCTGACTGACTTGCGGTGGTGGTGATGAGTCATGATGGCAACAGTGAACAGCGGGTTTTTGTCTTTTTTGAAATCTGGTATGATGGAGATGTTGTATGTTTACAGAAGCTGTGTAGATTTTTTGGAACTGAACTTTAAAACAGATGTAATTGCATTTATACTTAGTAAATTCAGATATGATATATAAACATCAAAGATTATATTTATAGGTTCTGTCTTATTAACATTTTTTTTTAGATATACATACCGACAGCATATTAAGACGAAAATGTTGCTATGTCAAATGACACCCTAACCAATAGTGTTATATATAATGTTTTGAAACAGAGAGAAAAGTCCAAATAAAACAATAAATTAAACATGGACATTTTACCAAAATCACGAGTCACTTCTGAAGAGCAGCTTCAGAGTAACACTGTCACTAAACTGTTATGTTTTAGAGGTTTGTTTAACTTGGTTGGAAATTCAAACTCAGTGTGCGTTTCTTGTTTGTTTTGTCTCTGCAGGTCGGGATATGGCCAACACAACCTTACCTGGGTATCCCCCACACGTTCCCCCCACAGGCCAGGGCAGCTACCCAACCTCCACGCTTGCTGGAATGGTTCCTGGTGAGTGGCCGATTCATGTGGTCGTCATATGTCGAATTTAACAGGTGGCGTCGTCCTCAGAAGGAACAGGTGGAGATGCTAAGAAGCACAGGGAGAAGACTTTAGCACCAGATTACACAGCGAGGCGATAAATATTGACCTGCAAAGTTGGAGGCACACGCATTCTTATATTAGCTCTGTGTGTATGATTGGATTAGACAGGCTGAATAAGTGATCAGAGACAAGAGAGAGGACGGCCACTCTCCCTTCCTTCCTGCTTTCCTCCCGGCCTTATTGGCTCATTATCTCCCTGCGTGGCCGTTCTCAACCGGCCGTCGATAAACAGCACGACCAGCCCTCCCCAGCCTCTGCGCTCCAGAGCATATCCCTTTCCCCTCCTCTACTTAACCCACAGTTCAGGTTCACAGCAAACAGTTAAGGGTCAAAAGGCAGAGGCATGGGAGCCCGGTAAATATTCAAATCGCTGTCTCTCTGAGGAGGTCGCTCTTGTGTTTCTCTGCCAGGAACGGGGCAGGGATGAGATTTTGGTGCTGCTCTTGTAGGTTTCTTCAGCTCCACCATCATCACACACAAAGACACACACGCTTCCTCTGAAACACAGCCGGCATTTTGCTTTGATGTGATTAAACCACGTGGACGGGGAAACCAGTCGAGTGTGTGCTCTGTTAGCATATCATTTACCAATCACACCACCCATCACAGGCCCAGGCTGTTCCCCTGTTCTCCTGTATAAAGGGCTGCCATGACACGTTTTGTTATCTCCTCAGCCAGGAAGGTCATATTTACTGTCACTTTTGTTTTTGTCTCTTAGTTTGTGGGCAAAAAAAAATGAAAAACTGAAACCAGAGAAGTAGGTCACTGATATGGAACGACCAAATGCTTTTCTACAGAATTTTAAAGGGTTTTTTTAAAGGATTAGTTCACCCAAATTACAAAGGAACATATTTCTTTTTGTTTATCTGCCTCCTAATTTTCTGCCCCTGCCTCAATACATGAGGTGAAATGAATTAACTCTGAACTGAATGACAAACAATTTATTGCATGCTGTTTGTTACTGTGACAAATAATAACTTATTCTACTTGGAAACATGCATGATGTTGTGAATTTTGACACACAAATGATCCAACATAGAAATGTTCATTTTCAATTTTTGAAAACAAAACTAACACTGTGAAAAGCACCTTGTAGTTTTACTATATGCTTTTGTTTTGAAAAACTATTTTGAGAAAATGGAGACTTTTATATTTTGTCAATTTAACAGCAACCAGTAAAAACAAAGGGAGACGTGGTGGCACGTGGTACTTTTAGATTTTTGAATTTTGGCTAATAGAACTGTTAAATCATGTGGGTGGAAAAGCGTCAAGTCAAACATACTTTTACTTTCCATTTGTTCTTATGTAGCACAAAGCAAAAGATGAGGGCCTTAATCCCATGGCTTGTGGTTTTGTGTTACAACCCATTCATCCTATACACAACCTCTAAGATTTAGTGACAGGCGCAAAACACTGTTAAAGCAAAGCCATTTCTCACCAGCTTCATATAAAATCTAGCCTTTATTGTCTCGTAAAAGAAAGAAACGTGTTGAACCAACAGCAGTGCTCACTGACATGCTCCAAGTTACTTCCCCTGCAATGAAACCCTGTCGCAAAGAAACGCCAGAGCTCAGACCGGAGGGGTCTCAGATTGGAGATGTTAAAATTCCTCCAAGAAAGGCTCTAGGATTTATTGCAGCATATCAAAAATGTATGCATGAAACTGTTTATTACCACTGTGTATTTATTAAGCCAGTTTGGAATATACTGGAGGAAGAAGAATGGGTAGATATCCATAAATGGGACGGGGAAAGCCGCCTTCAGTGTCACATCCTGTATTGTTCAGTGTTGCATAACTTAAGTGAAATGAAAAAGAAATAAATTATTTGCTTGACTGGTCGCACACCGATGACTATCATTTTCCCCCCTCAAATTGCATCCTGTTTTGAATGAGGAGAAATGGCTGCATGTGAAGGGGTAATGGTTTGACACATTGAAATGCTAATTGATTTGTTGTTTTGTTTTGCAGGGAGTGAGTTTTCGGGGAACCCCTACAGTCATCCACAGTACACAACCTACAATGAAGCCTGGCGATTCAGCAACCCAGCATTACTAAGTGAGTAAAGAATTAAAAGACGGGATGAGAAAATTGAATTGACTGTTTGCTAACCCCCTCCCCCTGAACTCAATGGTAGCCTTAAAAAAATGTAGTGAGGCTAAGGGTGTCAGGGAAGCTTTGGATTCCTCTACAAAGTGGTGAATATGCAGCTTAAGAGTGGGTTAAACAGTATATTTGCTCTACCTGCGCTGCTACTATTTACAATCAGCATTACTTCAACAGCAAGGAGCTCTTCATTAACTAGCTACATCATTTTGTGGGATTAAAGGATAATAAAAATCCCATCATATATAGCATAGCATTTGGGAAGTTTGCACAAACAAATTAGTTGCTGGTTCTCACTCTTAAAGTCTTTTTTTCTTTTGACTTGAAAAAAGATAAACATAAAAACACAGTTGCTTTGCATTTGAGGTTCAGAGGAAACTTTAACAATTAAAATTACTTTACATTTTTTCCTCTACTATCCAGCAACTATTTGGCTCTCTACTAGAATACAGGTGCAATGCTGTTTGTTGTTATTGTTTTCTACTTGTGTCATTGATCGTAAAGGATGCCAACATCTGGCCAGCATATGTAGCTTTAGCCTCCGTCTCTTGAAGCCATTTCATTGACTTCATTTTAAGATGATTATGAAATAAAACCAAAAGTTTAATTCTTCAACAATCGACTGTAAACCCCAAACAGCAATGATCATGAAAATTTGCTACATGGCAGTTAAAACTGTATTTGTTGTTTCAAACAGTTCGTTCTTCTGTTAACTTTCAGGTTCCCCTTATTATTATAGTGCCGCATCGAGAGGCTCCGCCCCTCCCACTGCTGCCACTGCCTATGACCGTCACTAGTTACCATGGAAACCAAATCAACCTGCAGGACCATGGCCTCAGCCTCCATATTGCCCCCGTGTGAGCAGCATGGTCCACTGGACACTGAGCAACTGCGCATAAAATGTTCCCTGGCTCACACAATGAGAAACTTAACAGGTTTTTTTTGTTTGTTTGTTTGTTTGTTTGTTTTTTGGGGATTCGAGACGACTCCTCTCCTCTCTCCTCGCAGCTTTTTTGGACTCTTAAAGCCAAAAAAAGAAGAAAAAAAAAAACACTACAAGACATCACCAGAGACATCATCACCTAAAGATGCTACACAAACGAATGAAAACTGTGGCAAACCGCAGCCATTTAAAGAAATTAAAAAAGACTGACAACAAAAATATCCAGAATTTATTTTCCCCTTGTAGCAGTGTCAGTTTCATCCCATCACGGATCAATACTGTACATTCCTTTTCTTGACGGCTCCCAGCAGGGACGCTGTCCAGAGCATAAAATGTAGCAGCAGCATTTTCTTTCCCTTCGACTCCCACTTGATTCAAATGGCAGCACAGTGAGATCAGAGGAGATTAGCGGCGGCACACGCAAGACTGTGACAGGCTAACGTTGTTTTTATCCATCTGAACAGTCACCGACCAAACATTCAGCATGAGTACAAACAAAAAAAAAAAAAGAAGAAAAAAAAAGAAAAGAAAAAAATCGATCACTTTTGATGCCATGAGAAGATTAGGACATGTTCTCTGTGATACACAATCAAGATGTAAAAATGAAAATGAAATAAATAAAGAAACATCAGTCGGAAAATAGAGGGAGCCATGACAATATATCACCATGGCCCGCTATTTGCAAGATTTCAAGAAACTAGTAAATATATTCTTAAAATAATTTTTTAATTTCATTTTTATAATTCGTAATGACTAAACTGCAGACTGCTTGGCTAGTGTTTTACTATTTCTTATTTGTCAGGATACAAGAGGTCATCAGGCAAAACTGTTCTGTGTGTGTGTTTTGTTTTTTTTGTTTTTTTTTTGTATTATTGTTATTATTTGGTTAATTTTGCACTATTTTGGAGGTTTGCAACACTGGAGCGTTATTATGCAGAAAAATGATGATGCATATTTGCTTTATTTCATGAGGATGACTGTAAGTCTAATAAGTCTCAGTCTGTAAAAGGCACTTACAGTTTAACACTTTTTGTTTTTCTCCGGTACTTCAAAATCCATTATGTCACTGCTTTGACATGCACTATGCTCTGTTCACATAGCTTCCTTTTTTATTTTCAAAGTTAAGTTGATTAAGTCTTTGGCATTCAACCACAGAAAAGGATATAACAGCCATCCCAAGTTAAACCAGTGTCATCATTTGTCTAGTTTGATGCCAGAAGTGTCCAGATTCACTCTGATAGGATGATTCTGACGACTCCAATAATGTCAACAAAAAAAAGCAGGGCGACGATTTCAGCTAAATGCCTTAAACATGTTCCCTCTTAACTTCAGCTCCTTCACATGTTTCAGGCCAAGTCATTTCTTTGAATCAAGCTGGAACGATCGTTTCTTCATCTGTCAAGTGAATGTATTTGCATTTGCCAAAGACTTAGTTCTTGTTAATGTTTATTTACAGGCCGCCTATATGCATCATGAGAGCAGTATTATTATTATTATTATTATTATTATTGTTGTTGTTAGGAAAAACCCACGTTGTTCATGAGGAAAGTATATGTATAAATTCTATGCAGTGCAGAGATGGTCATCATATGCATATTCAGCTGTAAACCTAAAGGTAGGTGGAGTTTATTTAATTGTTATGTTATTTACAAATTGTTCATTTTGTAGGTTTTTTTGTGTGTGATGTGAAGACACTTCTCTGTAAATACAGTAAGAAAAAATGTCTTTCATGTTCATGGGTATTATCACTTTCATTACGCTGGTCTCACTTGTACAATAATAAAAGTGTCTGAAATCTTTTACGCAAAAAGACGCTGCATGGTGTTTCTGACTGTCTGTGTGAAGTAGATCTGGAGGATTTAGCTCATAGGATGATTGGCTGACTCATCTCTGACGACTGGTTCATCAGATTTTTTCATTCTGGGTTTCATAATAATAAGAATGGACTGATGAAAACAACCTTTATTTGTGGTGGTAATCTGGACTCAGATACTTAACAAATCTTATCTTATCTCTTGTTTTCACAGTTTCATATCTGGTCTCATTATACAAAGTATCATAAGTTTCATTTTAGTAATACTTCAATCCACCCCCCAGATGTAAACAGATTTTTAACACCAGAGGAGAAAAGTAAAAGTAACTTAGGAAATAAAATAACAAAATGCTGCCTCACATCCCTCAGCAACGTACGGGTTTAGCACAGCTGTCATAGATAGAATGACATAGAATGATATAACAAATATTATAAATAAGTGTAATTAATGTAACTCTAAAACCTATAATAATAATAAAATAATGTAATACATGAGATTTCTTATAACATGCTTACAAGATGCAACATAATGGGTTAAAATACAGTGTGATCAAGTTAAGTTTCCATTTAATGTCGACAAACTCTGCTTGAGATGACACGTAACTTTTATTAATTCGCGCCCGTTGAAATAAACAACACACCACAATGAATATGCCACAGCCTAATCAGACCGTTCTGAGATAAATGACAATGTATTTACTTTCCAGGTATAAAGATCACATGGTCCACGATGCCAAAGTGAGAATGCCTCTGAATGTTTTCTCCATGATTTGGATCAGTGAGCAGCACATAAAGTGTTTAACCTCTCCTCGCTTTGTAAAGCTGAATTAATTTTTCTAGCAGTGTGCCTGAATTCAATTTGTGCTAAGTTGCAGTGAGAGATTTATGCATGAAATCCCTCTTAGAGCTTATTTTCACTCTTTCTTCGCTCCGTAATCCCTCCGCCACTGCCGCCTTGTATGACTTAGTTATATCATTATTGATTTACAACAAGTGGACACTGTCCTGATTAGCGCTGTGCGATTTGCAAAGGATTTGGGCTGTGGGAGCGCTTGATAAAGCGGCATGTACATTTGAAATGATGTCAAATAGAATAGGAATGTGTAACACAGTAATGCAGACATCCAATTGTTGGCCCAAACACTGTTCTCAGTGTTGTCTCAATGGCAAAAAAGAGTTTGAGTCTCTGGTCCTGCGGCAACAGCAATGATGGGCTTATATGGGTATATTACAAAGTTTATTCGGGAAAATATTTCACTCTTCTATCCCATATTTTCCTTCAAATTTCAACATCGTCAAAAGAGAAAATAAGCCTCTGTAAAACATACTGAGCTGAGCTGTTTTTGGTGCACGCTGGTGCCTCTGGGCCCACAAGGAGAGACCCCCTTTTTGCTTTGTAATTCAATTTCTCTGCCTGTTGTTTATTTCATAGCTCCCCTGTGAAGCATCAAAAGCTGATGTTCTGTCAGCCCCTAACTGTCGTATATGTTTGTCATTCACAGCCCTTGTTAAAGGAGGAGGAGGAGGAGGGAAAGAAGGAGCCTGACTCTTTCCTTTCCCCAGCTGAGAATTCCCAGAAGCAGAATTTAGATGGAAAGTTTTTTGTCACTTTCCTGTCTAAATTGGCATATCTGGCTCTCTCCTCCGAAACCAATAAACTGTGAACCTGGATGTATCTGTCAATCACGCTCAAATTGACTGCAGTGTGCCAGATGACAACAGCATCCATATATATATATATATATATATATATATATAAAATTTACGGTATAAGAGCAGT
>OMNW01011608.1:12241-23894 GCA_900303245.1 Selene dorsalis | reverse complement strand
AATAGATTTCCGTAGGTCCAAGCTCCCTCTTCAGCTAGTGAACACTTGTGGAGTGGATATTGAGGTGGTGACATCCTATAAATATCTAGGTGTACACCTGGATAATAAGTTGGACTGGTCCCTTAACACTGATGCACTCTACAAAAAGGGGCAGAGCCGCCTCTATTTCCTAAGGAAGCTGAGATCTCTAAACATCTGTAGTAAAATGCTGCAGATGTTCTATCAGTCTGTGGTGGCAAGTGTTTTATTTTATGCTGTAGTCTGTTGGGGAGGAAGTTTGGGGAAAAAGCAGGCAAAGAGGCTGGATAAGCTTGTTAAGAAGGCTGGCTCTGTGATTGGAGTAAAGATGGACTCTTTGGAGGAAGTGGTGGAGAGATACACAATGAGGATGATGGAGGCCATCCTGAACAACACGGATCATCCACTTCATAAAACCTTGATGGATCAAAGAAGCAGCAGTGGTGGACGGCTACTCTCTCTTCGTACCAGGACAGAGAGATACAGATGATCTTTTATACCCACAGCCATCGGGCTTTTTAATTCTTCTGCAAATAGTAGATGAGCTAACAGACAAATGAATTTCACTTTGGGATTGGAATTAATCAAGTATTCTATTCTATTTAAGAGTAACTTCCTCTTTTAAGTAAGTGGTGCTGCAAGTAAACTGCATGCAAGTATGCAGACATGGTCAGTGTTGTTGCCATGGTGGTGTGGCAGCAGTGGCTTCTCTCATGAGCAGTGCAGTAAAATGGACCATATCAGACTCTGGAGAGCGTCCCAGCACAGTGTGAGAGACAGCTTGTTTCAGTATTCACTAAGACCAGAGGCCTGTATCACGAAGCGAGCTTGGTTACTCCCAACCTATCCAGCTGAACCTATCCACAACAATGGCTGGATAAGCGGTATCACACTGCTGGTTATCAACTCAGTAACTCAACCCAGGTTTGTCTTATTGTGAATCAGTGAACGTGCACATATAAAAGGCAGGTTCCAAGGCAGCAGACCAATCACAATCATAAGCGCCAACGTGTCAGAGCAGCGAGGTGAGCGAACGCCGTTTTTCTCCTGCGAGGAGCAAAGGCTCATTATCAAAATACAAAATAAGAAAAAATAAATCTAAAGGAGAAATCCAACACTGTGGCTGCCTCCAAGAGACAACAGTTTGGGGATTGCATAAATGCACAAATTACACATGAATGGCTCAAATCGTCTACATTTAACACAGTGATGACTCCCAGTCACTGTGCTGCATAGATGAATCGCGTGACAGCCTCCCAGGTCAAAAAAGCCCTTGTCAGTGTCAATCCACACAAGGCGGCCGGTCCTGACAATATCCTTGGACGTGTGGTGAGGGAATGTTCAGAGCAGCTGAAAGCTATCTTTGCAAATATCTTTAACATCTGTCTTACTCAAGGTATTGTGCCCACTTGCCTCAAAAGCACCGCTATCATTCCTGTGCCTAAAAAGTCAAACCCAGCCTGTTTAAACGACTTTAAACGCCCTGTAGCTCTAACACCTATACTTATGAAATGTTTTTAACGGCTTGTTCTGCAGCACATGAAGAACCACCTCCCTGCAGACTTAGATACTCTCCAGTTTGCATATAGAGCCAACCACTCCATTGAAGACGACATCTCTACTGCACCCCATCTCACTTTGTCACACCTCTTCACTGACTTCAGCTCTGCGTTTAACACTATCATCCCACAGCAGCTAGTGGAGACTCTAGCATGTGCAGCTGGATTCTTAATTTCCTGTTGCAGGGACTGCAGAGGGTCACGGTGGACAGCTGCATCTCCAAAACCATCACAGTGAGCACAGGGTCCCTTCAATGCTGTGTCCTTAGCCCCCTGCTGTTCAGCCTGCTCATCCATGACTGCACTGCCCACTCCACACTCCACTGCCCACTCCACACCAATAAAATCATCAAGTTTGCTGATGACATGACAGTAGTGGGTTTGATCAGCAACAATGATGAGTCTGCGTACAGGAAAGAAGTAGAGGATCTAACGTCACTGTGCAGTTTGTATAACCTGCACCTAAACATTGAAAAAAAAAAGAGATGGTGGTGGACTTTAGGGCCATTGAGCATCATCATATACCACTGACCATTGGCGGTGCCCTGGGGGAGAGAGTGAATAGCATCAAGTTCCTCGCAATCCACTTGGTGGACAAGCTGACCTCCACCACAAACACCTCATTGTTAAAAAAATTCCACCAGTGACTTCACCCCCTTTGTTGTCTGAAAAAGGCAGGCCCGGCTGGAGATCTACAACCAATGGTGTGTTTGCAGGGCCACCAACATCATGAAAGACCCTCATCACCCTTCCCTCTTGCCATCTGGGAGCAGCTATCAGAGCCTCTGTTCTAGATCCAGCAGGATGCTGAACATTTTTTTCCTTCAGGCAATCAGAATTATTAATGGTCTGTGTCCTCTTCCACTGCCACCTCTGATCTGATCTTATCTCTGCACTTAAACACACTATGCTAAGGCTACAGCTTTGTGTTTTTATGTTGATATGCTATTGTTTTTTTTTTGTTGTTTTTATTTATTTTATTTATCAGTATATTTGAATAATTCCTAACAATCACCTTGGTACTAGTACTTGTTGGGGAAACAATATTTCATTTTTTATGTACATTGGTGCATAATAAATGACAACAAATGTCTTGTCTTGTAATTCTTGTTAGAGCGTCAGCATGTAAAATTGAAATTATTATTTTTTAAACCCAAGGCAATCCCCTGTTTCAATTTGAAGGTGCCACAGGAGCCACACGCTGCCACAGCCATGCCCTTAAATTAATAGTCACTATAATGGCACCAAACTATCATCACAAGGTAAAGTATTTGTAGACAAAGAGAAAAGAGGTTTAGAAGAACCTGCTGAGAGGAATATATAGAGGAGTAAAACATGACTGTTGTGTAACCAAATACAGGCATGCAGATGTGTTCAGGGTTGGACTGATGCATGCCTGAGTTATAACAGTTGATGTTTCATTATGAGGGATTGATATTCATCACGCCGTGACAGGCCGTCACACAAAACCTCTCAGATGTCATTTTGGAATGTCATCAGCTTGTTGAACATCATGTGACCAAGAATGAAAGAAGAAGAAGAATGAAGAATGGATCGGATCAACAGTGTAGGATTAGTGCATCTCTCACCTACAGGTTTTGAAAGTTTGCAGGGGATGCTGTAGAGCCATTTTGGCCTGTCCATGTGGGGTTCCTAACCACTGGCCTGAGGGAGCACTCTCCCATCTGCAAGACCGCTTTGAGCACACTGAATGAAATATTAAATATTTCACACTTCATCTACTATTTATACACCTAGAGCTACAGAAGTGCACAGAAACTGTTCTGTTTTAAACAAAGAACTGTACAGACAATGTCATGTTAGACAAATGCAGCTGTGTTTAGCCTAACCAAAAATTCTGGATGACCCTAGAGGTTCAGACACTCAGGAGAACCTGAAATTCAGCCTTCAAGTTGGGCGACAAGTCCAGTACAGCGTCGTTAGAGCAGAGCTACACAAAGGCATCAGAGCCACTCGGAAGGCTTATGAAAAGGAAATGGAAGACCATCTTACCAACAACAACCCACAGCTGGTGTGGCAGGAACTAGAGAACATCACTAACTAAAAAGGCAGTCGCCTCACTGGCAGAAGAGATCAATTATTCTTTTGCCCACTTTGAGGGAGAGGCCGCACTCTCAAGGGACTCCAAGTGTGGCAAGTGCTGTAGGCTGTAAATCCAAGGAAAGCTGCTGGACCGGATGGTTTACTTGGTACAGTACATTGTAGGGCTGCCAAGATTAGTCGACTAGTCACAATTATGTCGACTATCAAAATCGTCGGTGACTAATTTAATAATCGACTTCATCGTTTATTTGGCGATGCACGAGCATGATTATATAAGAGCATCCTGCATGCTCAGGGTTTCCACTACATGTGATTGATCATGGTGCACCGCCACAGCAAAATAAAAGCCACCACACTTTCGGAATGATGATTTTTAGATGTTAAAACAATGTAAAGTATTGTATGAATGGATATATATATTTGCGTACATATACTTACTATAATCATAATTGAAATGATCATTTAAATTATTGCCATCACTACTTAATAATTGGGTCGGAGCAGATGCACAATAATAATCTACCAGTTACCGTTACTAAATTTCCTCAAGTGTCTCGATCCACTGGACGGTGCTCGGTTTATCAGTAAACAACGCCAACGATGTTATAATGCCCCAAAAGTATTACACCACATGTCCGTTTCTGTTTATAAACTCCTCTCTTCAGTGCTGATGTTCTCACTACACGCTGCTCTGTTGACAATATCACGTGACGGTGGTGACCGACACTGCACGTTAAATTATCCGACATTTCATCGAGTTGTCTTCTTATTGCTCTGGTGTGTGTGTGTCACCGGCGGGAGATGTGATCGGGCCCATTAAACCAGAATCCAGTTGCACTGTTTTGGGCCAGGTTAGCTGTCATGTTGGAGCCATAATTCACCTTTTTTATTGCCCATATCACATATATATGTCTCTTAAACATTCTTGTATGTCGAAGTAACATATAAATAAGTACAAGGTTAATGATACAGGTGTTGGTCATGGTGTAGAAATCCTCTGGCATGTCATATAAAAAATGAAATTATAAAATCAAAAACACATCTATCCTATATAAGAAATCCAGTCCAGAGGCGCATGACGGACTTGACATGTCTAAATGAAGCTCTGCTCCGAATAAATCAAGTTTTTCGTAAAAACACCACTTTTTGACCAAAGACAGTAAGAGGAAGCTTGTAAAACTCACATGGGACGTCCTTAAAGATGCCACCGAAGAAGCAAACGGCAAAGAAACCCGAAGAAGAGACTTCGGAATCTTATGAAGGTCACTTGCTAACTGAGCTAACAGCTAGTCCCACGCTAGAAAGTGCAGCTATTCTTACTAATATAGATGGGATGAGTAAAAAAATGGTCAAGAGATTTAATTCACTGGATTCAATTCATCTTTGCGAGCCAGCCAAACTACATTAGCAGAACATGTGTCTTGTCTCTCTACAGTGGAGGTAATGGCCAGTGACCACGACCACAGGTTAGCCACACTGGAGCTACAGGCTAAATGCCTGGGGGATGCTAACAAGGCCTTACAAGACAAAGTTGTGAACCTTGAAGCACGCGCCAGACGCCAAAATATAAAAATAATAAGCCTGCCTGAAAATGCTGAGTCTTGTCGCCCGGTTGAATTTGTGGCCAGCTTTATTGAAAATCTGTTGTGGGAAAGAACATTTTCCAAAGCAATGTTCTAATAGCCAAGATACAAAACTACCGTGTCAAGAAGCTCATCATGAGGCTTGCAGCACAACAATCCCCTTTGATGTATCAAGGTCAGCGCATCCACATCATTCCAGACTTTCCAGCTGAGATTATGAAACAGTGTCAACTGTTTGAAGATATCAGGAAAAGACTTAAATCTGCTGGTCTTTGCACAGGATTCATTTACCCTGCTCGCCTGAGAGTTACCCACGGCAATGTCACCTCAACATTCAACACCCCAGAGGAGGCAGAGATTTTTGCAGACAATCTCACCATGTAAGGATGTCCCAGGGGGAGACTGTGAGTGATGGTCACCATGGACAAATTCTGTATCCAAAACGTAGCAAGGCCGCTCTTGTGGCCACCTTCAAACAGTAATTCACGTAACAACAGATCAGGTCAAATCCTGGACGTAATATAATACGTGATTTATGTTTACTTAGCTGAACATTTACAGGATCTATGGTATCCCTTTTTCTGACTGTTTATTTCACAATAATTGCCTTACGTATTTACTTAAATTGTTTCAGTGTGGATGTTTCAGTTACAAGAACTTCATATCGCAGGGGAAGCTAGATGTTAGGTTGCTATTACAATTTCACAGTTTAGGTGCCAGGCTAAGCCCAGTTGGATTTCCCCCTTCAACTTTATGTTTAACCAGGGTTTTTTCCTACTTTGTTTGGGAAAGTGGAATTGGGGGGAGGGTGGGGGTTTGTACACATTCGGTACACTTGTATGGTTTTCTTGTGTTTTTGTCTGAGGCTTTTATTGTGTCCACTATCCAAGCAATATCTATCACTATATGTCATGTTGCCAGTAAATAGTAGTAGAAGTAAGGGGGTAACTATGGTTAGCTGGAATGTAAAGGGATTAGGACATACTATTAAAGCTTTATCTTTTAACTTTAACTCATATTAGACCGTCTGAGCAGTCTTGTTTAAGATGCAGCTGGGCAGGACATATGTTTCAATCAACATTTTCTAGCAAGGCACGAGGGGTATCCATTATAATTTAAAAGAATATACCTTTTCAACTTATAAAAACTATCAGTGATGACAGTGGCAGATTTCTAATTGTAACTGGACAGTTTTACTCTATACATGTCACTTTGGTTAATATCTATGGTCCAAATGTTGATGATGCAGGTTTCTTCCGTAAAACATTTGATGAACTGCCAGATCTCTCAAACACAAATTTGATTATGGCTGGGGACTTTAATGCGATATTAGATTGGTTTAGAGTAAAGAGTTACTTTTTCAATATAACTTCATGGAGAGATTAAACGCCCTGAAAAAGAATATTGAAAAATGAAGAGCATTGCCTCTATTATTTACAGGCTGAATAAATACAATTAAAATGGTGTCTCTACCAAGAATCTCTAAGCAATGTCTTCAAAAGCTTAAGGAATTTGGAGGCCTAGGCTTACCATGTTTCCTACATTATTACTGGGACGCTAATAGTAGAGCAATGGTATACTGGCAACTGGCTAATGTCCCTGATCCACAGACTGAGATACCGTCCTGGCTAGCAATAGAACAAAGTCTACTTCAAAAAACCTCCCTCAAGGCAATTCTCTTTTCATTACCAAAGCCAAGAGCCTCTTGTAAGGGAGAGCATTACATGATTACAACGAAAACATTTTGTGAACTTCCAAAGACATCAGTGCATGCCTCCATATGGCATAACCATGCCTTTCTCCCTCCAAACACAGATGCAGTCTTTAAGGAGCGGAGTAGGGAAGGAATAAGGTCCATAAAAGATCTTTATGTTATTAAACATCTCTGTTCATTTGAATTATTACAAAAAAATGTAACCTGCCAAAATATTTACAGTTACATCATTACATAAGACAAAATATCTCATCATCTGACTCCCTGCCAGAAGAAAACTATATTTTTAAGATCTTACTTGACCCACCAGAAGCGAAAGGTTTAATTTCAAAATTGGTATGTACTTTCTCTTACAAACTTGCAGAACCTGCTGTTAAATTTAGACAAATGTGGGGGGCCGATCTTAACATCACAATTCAGGATGAAATATGGAAACAAGCTTTAAATGATATTATAGTGGTGACCTATGGTATGATCATAGCAAAGAGGTGCAATTTGAAAGTGTGGAAATCTGACTCACCACCTAAGGTCGAAGCCTGGTTGAGGGAGCTGTAGTTATCCCCCTAAAGAGTACCTATTCTTACATATTTGGTGCGTTCAAGTGGACATTAAACTCTGACATTATATTAAGCCTCTTTGCGTGTATTTTATTTTTGCATGTTTATGGTTTGTGCCAAGTTTTTTTTTTTTTACTATATGTGTGTATGTATATGTATATGTTTGTTACTTCAATTGCTAAGAAATTTGTAGCCTAGTTAAAAAAATGCTCCCAAAAGCTTATCCCGTCCTCCATGTTGCCCTTAAGTCTACCAAGCATAGACTCATAGGATGCTGTCTCAATCATTGCATCCATCCAGTCCCTCAGATTAGGAGACACAACAGTTTTCCAATGTCTTAAGATAACTCTAGAAGCTGTAACCAAGCCCACCATAATAACAGAAAATCCGTCCATGACTCACTCTTGACTCTCTCTTGAGGCATGTCAAGATGCTTGTCTCGGTCACGTGATACATTAACGCTAATATTAAACCCACAAGCTAGCAAAATGAGTAAAAAAAACACGTCTTTGGTATGGGACCGTCTCATTGCAGAGAAACAAGCTCAGGGCTCTCACTGATTTAGCGTTATGGTGAGTTGGATTTTTCATGTACTTTTCATGTACTTTATATTTATCTTATTTTGAAGGCATGTTTAAGCGTTACCATAGCGACCAGAGAGCGTTGGGGGCAGAGAGGATGTTACTCTTATTATGTTATTGGCGCATGTCAGGAGGACGCTGCTAATAAAGTTACATAGAAGTACACAGTGGATTCACGATAATTATTATATTTACAAATTACCACAGTTTTTGTGTTGGTCGTATCATTTTATTTTGTTGTATTTATCCGCCACATCTTGAAGGCCGGTCCGTGAAAATATTGTCTGACATTAAACCAGTCCGTGGCGCAAAAAAGCTTGGGGACCACTGCCCTAGTAGACACATAACAGGAGTGAGGGGAATTGTTAAAACAGACCATTCACTCAGGAAGTCCACCACCTTTACCCTAAATATAATAACTAATATACATTCCCATATACGGTGCAAGAAAGTTCCCAATCCTGTTTTACATTTCCAACATTTATTGTCATTCAGCAATTTCATTCTTTGTAATCTCACAGGGGTATGGTAATATCTGTGTATAATCTTGTACTGTGTGAACTTCCGTTGTGCCTCTCTTACAAACTTCCCACAGCCTGCCAACATATCCAGCCATTTCTCCTGTTTCCAAGTCCCTCTTCCACATCAACTTCACATTAGTGGACTCCCCACTAACTAAAAAAAAATGTTGTTTATGGATCTGTGAAGCTGTACAGCGCTCCAGTGGCATATTCATATAATTCATAATATAATTCTCTGAAGAGTTACCAATTTGAGATTTGACACAATCCCTGATTTGTAAATATTTCCAAAAATGTTTTTTCCCTTCAAGTTTAAAGGGATGTGTGTTTTCTTTGGGGGGGTGCTGCCACATCTTAAAAAATCTTAGTGGAAACATTGTTGCTGGTGTGATAAACTGCAATTTACGGATTATCCGATTAGTCGACTAATCACAAAAATAATCGGTGAGTAGTCGATTATCAAAATAATTGTTTGTGGCAGCCCTAGTACATTGTGTTTGTGCTGTCTAGCTAGCGAGAGTCCTAACCAGACACACAATCCTTCCTACTTGAAGCTGGCAACCATACTCCCTGTCCCAAAGAGTCCTGGCCAGAACTGCCTCGATGACTGTAGACCTATTGCCTAAACATCAGTTGCCATGAACTGTTTTGAGAGACTCATCCTGCACCACATCAAGGCTTGCACCCACATCAGTTAGCTTATAGAGCAAACAGATTCAAGGAGGGCGCCATCACCTCTGCTCTTCACACATCCAGCCGGCTCGAGCACTCAGGATGCTTGTTAAAAAACTGCATGTCTGAGCCTTCCTGTCTGCAGGGGAACCAAGTGGGATGGAAATGTGAGCACTTCCCACTATTTTTCCCACTTTACAAATAGTGGTCTGGATGAGGCCTTCCCCCTTTCATTTGTCTCCTGACTGTGTGTGTGTTGGTGCTCACCTGAGTTTGCCAGGTGTGTTTGACTTTGTTTCATTGTGAGTAAACCCAAACTTATTTAAATGCAATACAAACATTTGCTTTGATTTGCTTTATGGATGATGTGTTAAGCATATTTGATTTAGAATACGAATTGTATTTTATTTGCATGTATCAGGCTTGATTTACTTCCTCATTTCTTTTCTCTAAGAACCATAGAACCAAATAGAATAAACAGTCACTAATTGCAACCTCTGTTTCCTGGTGGTGTGTGGCTCCAGGTTGAACCATGATATCCAGAGCAGTCCTCTTTATAGATTACAGTTCAGTTTTCAATAAAATTATTCTTGACATCCTTGTTGACAAGCTGACAAAAAGATGCTATTGTGTTTTATATGCCTATCGATTTGCATCCACCTACTACAAAGTAATCCCAGTGCAGAGAGCTTTTAGAAAGGGTTAGGTGGCACTATAGAGGCATTTTGTCACAGCCCTATATGTACAAGACCCTTTCTAAAGACTCATCATGTGCTTGCTTTGTGTCCTCCTTTCAGTTGTTAGACTGCTTTGTCATCCCAGTAGTCCTGCTACTGTCCTGGTTTTTCCTCTTGGTGAGGTACAAAGCTGCCCATTTTGTCGGGGCCGGACTGTGTTTGTTGGGGACTGGCTGCATGGTGGGAGCTGATATACTACTCGGTCGGCAGCAAGGCTTAGGTGAGTACATATGTACATACACATGCATGCATGCACACACATACACTCATCTCATTCAGGGTTATAGATTGCGTGTGTTTGTCCCCTGCTCATGTCTCCCTCCCTCCCTTGTTCTCACTGTAGGAGAGCAGAAGTTGTTTGGGGATCTCTTGGTTCTGGGAGGGGCAACACTGTATGGGATCTCCAATGTCTGTGAGGAGTTCATTGTGAAGAACCTGAGCCGAGTGGAGTTCCTCGGCATGATGGGACTCTTTGGATCCTTCTTCAGTGGCATCCAGTTGTAAGTCTGTCTGAGGGGAGAGACTAAGGCTGATTTCTCTACTATACTCAAGTGCTATACTAAAGGAATTAGTGCCTCAAGTAGGAGAGACTTGAGGCACTATCTTATCAAACATTTTTGCTTTCACTTTAATTTCTTGTTCTGAGAACATCACAGTCACTCAATTTCCATTTTAATTTGAGTAATTATTTCTTGCTCCAAAACAGATGATCTTTAGATTTTGACTCCTCACTGTAAGAATAAGAATAGGAGTTGCTTTATTAATCCCCAAAGGGAAATTCGACTGTAATGTAGCATTTTAAATGGTTAAAGGCATAATGGTCAATTGTGACAAGTTACAAGTAAACTCAATGAGTGCTGGCTGTTGCACTAATCAGAGTATAGAAAACAATAACAATCTATATAATTAATAAATGTGTGTAATTGTTAAACAAATAATAATAATGGCCCGTTACCTTCCGTTCATTCTTTTTTCAATTTTGAAACGCATGTCAGAAAACAAAAAACGAGGCATTTTTCTTTTTTTAATATATTCAGGAGGTTAAAAAAAAACCCAACAAGAGTCGTTGTTATCACAGATTTTTTAAATTCAGAGATAAAAACGAAGAATTCAATCTATGTTAATCAAAAATGCAAAAATGCAGGCATTTTTTTGGTTCGGGCTACCCAAACCTTTTTTTAAAGGCATTACTCTAAGGTGAACCGGAAGCAGAATACCTGTCAGCAGTGTTTCAGCTTTTTTCCATGATTAGCCTATGTGATTAGCACACTTTAGTGGTTTAGCAAAACGAGTTTGAATCTTCGATGAGATGGTGTCCCTGGAGCCCTAAGGATGTTCTGAAATGAGTGTCAGGAGATTTTGTGCACATCACAGCATTTCCAGGAGAGGATATGTATCCGACACGCAATCAGAGGTTGCAATCAGCAGGGCAATAAATCAGGTAGGTATGGTTTTCTTCGATTTACAGAGGTGGATAGTAGTAAAAGGTTAGAGTTACTCTGTTATAGGTCATCTACCCTATATTACTCGATTAAGTTTTTCTAATAAATTGTACATTTAAGAGCAGTTTAGCCACGCTCAGTTACGCTGAACTACTTTTATTTTTACCCATTCAGTATTCTACCCAACATCACCCCCCCCCCCCAA
>OMNW01011608.1:0-12221 GCA_900303245.1 Selene dorsalis | reverse complement strand
TCCCCACCCCCCCCCCCCCCCCCCAACACATGCACACACACCTACTTCAGTCATATTATTTTGAAGTGACCACGCTATGCTCTGTTTTATATTTTATATTTCTGATTTATTGACTTGGCCTACATGTATGTCACGGCTTTTGTTGATTTATCAGACAGGGTCAACATATGGCCGAAATATGATGACGGGGTACCTGTCTGCAATGGGAGTGGTTGCTGCTGAACGTTGGGTTGGGAAGATTTTGAGAACAACCCATTGTCCTTATCACGAAATGCGCAAACGTGTAAGTGTCTTTTGTGAGCCTTTAATGTTGTGGTATTTGGTATTTTGCATTCTCCTAGTTAACTATTACTTGCTTTCCCCTCAAAGGGCGCACGTAACCTTAACCACGTCCCCTACGATGCTGAATACATGGGACACAAAATCCACATTGACCAAAACGAAAAATTGGTCATGTTTGGAGTGACCCATGTTCTGGCAATAGATGGGTACAGCAGTAAGGTTGTTGCCCATGCAACCATGCCTGTCAAAAATAATCTTACAATCTATGAAGATGTTTACAGGTTAGTACAGTGCTTCTCAACCTTTTTTTTCTTGCTTCAACACCCCCTTTCTCTGATTTTTGAGTCCGAGGACGCCCTAGGGCAGGCTTTGTTGCAAAATGCTATCTCAATAAATTAGAATCAATATGCTTATTAGAGTTTCACCTATAATTATGCACACAATATTCTTGGTCATTTGCTTCCTTACTTTACTTCCTTACTTTATTTTTCAGGACATTGCACATTAATGAACATGAATACATGTAAATGTGCCAGATTATAGCACAATGGCTAATTTCCATCTGGTGTCCAAAGTAGGCAGGCTGGATGTTGGCAAGCAGGGAAATTAAAAGACCAAACATACACTTTTATACAAAAAAAAAAATGAAAAATTGATGAGTTAACATTTTATTGAGTCCTGTTTAACTGTTTTATAGATCAGCAGTTGTTGAATATGGGATGTGGGACCAAGTCTGGGTGGACCATTGCCGGGAATTTTACTTGTCCCTCTACATGCAGGAGATGCTGTCTAACTACAGACACAACTTGCAAAGGCAACCATATCTCCAAACTTAGTCAACGAAGGTGAGGTAACAGTCTCTTTAATGTATAAAATGTGCCTTGTTTACGCCCGAAATGAGATGCTTTGGAAATGTGAATTAAAAAAAAAATTGGGTTAATTATATAGTGTACACTATCTGCGTGTTATTAGATAGCGTATAATCCACCTTCTATGTAAAAAAAAATTATACACTTTTCCTGTCTACAGAATCATACAGTGGAGCGAATGTGGGTCGAGATCAACAACCGTGTAAATTACCCATTGAAGGAGGCCCTCATGCAGCTGCAGGATCAGGAAGTCCTCAACATGGATGACAACGTCACCAGATAC
Source organism: Selene dorsalis (assembly GCA_900303245.1). Classification (NCBI taxonomy): domain Eukaryota; kingdom Metazoa; phylum Chordata; class Actinopteri; order Carangiformes; family Carangidae; genus Selene; species Selene dorsalis. The sequence continues at coordinate 10,787 of OMNW01011608.1, read as the reverse complement.
TGTACATCTAACCTTACTTCCGAGCTGTGCAAGATTGGCATAACAAGAGCTGCACTTGCATGGAATGCAAGAATCCCAGGTGAGTTGCATAAAAAAAAGTAACAAAATACAGTCCAGTCCTTTTTGAAGATTTTCTTTATTTTAACGTTGACATTGAATGTAAACAATGGCTGACATTTTGTGACTTGTGCTTTGTTTCACATACAAAGGAACACCCAATGATTTGGCAGCAGGAGGGTGTCCAAAAAAACTGGGAGATGAATTGTTGCCACATGCCTCCCAAGCAGCAGACATGTACCAGCAGGATGTTGGCTCTTCACTTACTCGAGTCTCCTGTTTTGGAACTGACCCCTTCTCAACTGAGGATGAAAAAATGTCAGCAGAGCAACGTTTTGCTGATGAGTACTCTGATATTTCAGTTTTATTAGACAATGTGGTAAACTATAACTTTGCACCTTTTCAGGATGCATTGATGCTTCTGATAAACATTACCCAGCAATATACATGAAAATGTCAAATAAAGACAACTTGCCTCTGGATATATACAAGTATTCTGTTACTTTGTCTTAATTGCAACTGATGTCGAACACTTGCTACCTCAGCAGTGTTGAACATTAGACTATGTTCCCCATCAAGTGAACAAATTTTAAGTGCAAGATGAGGTACTAAAGAAATTTTCCTTTATAGCTTTTGAACAAGTGCAAAATTCCAACTGATTTTGAACAAGGCAATTAGCTAGATGTACTGTAACAGAGGTAATCAGGTTAAAATCACAGAATGTGATACAATCACACACATAGGGTTAATCCATTTTAAGGACACCACCCAGTATGGAGAGAACAGTGTCAAGACTGGTCAGCCTGTGTGCATTGACTGAGAACTCATCTGCCCTGCATTTGAGGCACTGGTCAGATGTCAACATCCACTGGTCAACGCAGTTTTTGCAGCCAACAAAGCTTTTGCAGCATACAGCGATCACAGGTTCTTCCATTAGCCCTTTTAGATGAAGAAAATGAGAAGGACGAAACACATGCAAGATTAAAGTTCAGTACCCTCTCTACACACTCTAACAATTAATACTTAATTAACTTTGCCATTCAATTTGATCCTGCTTAAAGGCAGACTTTAGTATACATCAAATAACAAATTATTTCACAGACCTTTGCACACAATACAACCAAAGGCCTCCTTCATGTGTGTTATCATGGTGTTGGTAAGAACCAGCATAGCACCCCTGTTGTCACTGGCATGTGTTGATGGGTCCTTCAGGACTGTGGTGACTTCACTCAGTCCTTGAGCAGCCAAGATCACTTCCTCTATTTTATCATGGACCTCCTGAAGACTTGTGGAGTCCATATCTTTAAGACTACAAGCGGAGACAAAAATAACAAAATTGTACAAGATTCACCAGTTCTGTTCAGATAATCTTTTTGCTAAGAGAGATGGTGTTAAAAAAAATAAAAGACACATGTTGTCAGGCAGTAACTACAATGTTTACTTCAGTTTCTTTCCCTTTGTTCCTCTCTGGAACTCATGGAAGAGCTGCTCTGGAACAGCAAGAAACTTTTTTGCATTTTGTTTCCAATACTTGAAGCCTAGCAAGATAGTAAGACAAATCATTTAATAGATATAATGTGAATACATTTGCAGAAAAAAGAACACTTTGTGGGTCAAGAAAATTATGATATAAAGAGAGAAAATATTATGTAATTATTCATTTTTTCAATTACCTCTTGTCCCTTCAGAGTCCACAATCTCATTTCCCTGGGCATCAGTCAGGATGAGAGGGTCATCACTCTGCAGGGCATCACGTATTTTTGCAAGGATACCAGTGGTTGTGGCTTCAAACTCAAACAGTCTAAGTACAACCATACGAGCAGGCTTCAGTTTCCCCTGGCTGAGTTCAGCAATGAAAACAGACCTAGAAAGATTGTTGAGGGAGTGGTTTATATGTCAAGTCAAAGCAATTAATTCCACCTTAAACACATAGTCTAGTCTAGTCTACATTATAATTGATTTAAGTTTTTTAATGATCTGGGTTACAAAAGATCTTAAGAACGAAAACAAGAAATACATTTATGTTGATGAACCTCATAGTGGCCGCGATGTTGGAGATCCAAGCAGCTAAAATGTCGATCGGATGATCCCGGCAATATGGCCACATTGTCGTCATCAGTTATGTACAAGCTAGGAGCATATACCTTTGAAAAAAGCATCAGCTAAATGTTAATTACAGGTATGTACAACCTACCTAACATTTATCTCTTTTGATATTATTACACTATAGCTGCCCCTCAGCACTCACTCAAACACACCCTGCCTCTCTTTCACTCACACACGCACGCACCCGGAAATGTCGACAAAACTTCAGCAGGTTTTCCCATTCCGAGCTCGCACACACACACACACACACACACACACACATTCATTTGTTACACCTGTACATATCGATGAGCTAGCCGTGTGCTATGCTAGTGCTATGCATTGCCTAGCATCCTTTGGTCTTAGCATGTTCTCTAAACAAACGGAAAAAAGTGTTACCGACCTGGAAAATCCTGGCGATTTTATCCCCAGTCATGTCGCTCTCCTTAAGCGTTAGCCTTTTGTTCCCTTTAAAAAGGATATAACTTGAATCTGTGGCGCAGCAGCGCAGATTAATTGTTACCGCACCAAACCCACGCCGAAATTAATCGAGGTACACGGACCTGCGCATCCTGGTCCTGCCCTCACGATCATTAATTTCCGGGCCACAGACTGAAAAGCGTAAAAATTGCACGAATTGAAAATTGAAAGTGGAAATATAAAAATTCGAGGTTTTTCCCTAAAGCTAGCTTTTGGGTAAGAAAATGCAATGGATTTTCTTTGAATGGGTACTTTAATCGGTTGACAGATGTTTGTTTCAGAAATGGAAATAGAAAAAATGCCCCGATTTTTGTTTTCCGACATGCGTTTCAAAATTGAAATGAAAAAAGAATGAACGGAAGGTACACGGACCAATAATAATAATGGCTGTCCTCAAACAAATTTTGGTTTATGCAGGCAAAGGAATAAATTATAATTCTAAGCCATCTTCATGATTTATTCACTCAAACAAAAGAAGGAAGAAATCACACTTCCTGCCACCTCTACTCCTCTAAACAAAATGCCTGCACAGGTGCATACTGGTCCTAAACCAATCTACATATTTATATGTATATAGCATGACCCAAAAATAATGCTATCTTGAACAAATCTTGAAATAGTAATAAAATAGTAAAATAGTAGTACAATGAAGAAAAACAAGCACTTGCAAAACAGAATATCATCAACACTTGGTCTTGGGTTCAAGATGAGACTGTTTCATCTCATATTCCTCACAGGTCACAACACCTCTTGTTCTGTTGAAGTTGGAAGCTTCAAGCTTGTTAAAGCAGATAGATCTGTGCACTGTGTGGAGAGTGTGAGGAAGACTCTCTTGATCTCTATGATCTACAGGGCCATCACAGAACACAAGGAGCTGCTTAAGGTGTCCTGGGACTGGCAGATAGGTGAGAATGAGAATGAGAATGCGAATGCGAATGCGCATGCGCACGCACACACACACACGCACACACACACACACACACACACACACACACACACACACACACAAAGGCTGGATATGTTGTTTTTACATATAAAGTATTGTGCTCACTCTGTGTGTTGGCAGGTCTGCTCTACATTGGTTCCAGTGCCTTTATGTTCAGCCTGTACAGCTTCATGCCGGTGGTGATGAAAAGGACGAGTGCCACCTCAGTCAACCTCTCTCTCCTCACAGCTGACCTGTACAGCCTCTTCTGTGGCCTCCTCCTCTTTCACTACAAGGTAACAGACCATTGCCGGGATGCATTGGTAATATGCAGGGTCAACAATGAGCCAGATGTGGGTGTTTGGGCTCCAGGTGTAGACAAGGAAGAAGAATGTGTCAACTTGATCTAGATCTTTCTTTAACTGCCCATGATGAGTCACACACAGACTGTTTTTGACTTAATTAAAACCTGTGACAGACAAATCAGAATCATCTTTATTTGTAGTATGTGACAGTATGTGCACACATAAAAGGAATTTGCCTTTTTTCATTACGCAGTTGTACTTGCATATAAAAAGACATACAGAATGAGGACAGCTACAACTGAACAATAATATATTACTACAAAATACACAACACAATAGTAGCCAGTGAAATGAAAGTGGTCAGTGGGTACACAATAGTGCAAATAAACAATGAAATACATAATAAATACTGGATAAACATGTTTTATTTACAGCAGGGTTTATGTTACAAACAGTAAGCAGGATATGACAGTGATAGTGTTTGATGACATGAAATGATGTGTGATGAATAATAGAAAAAGACTGCATTTTGATTAAAATATAGTCTGCAGTAGAGGAAGTGGATGATATGGTGTCAGATAGTTATTGACAAGGTATGATTTAAGTGTTCATCAGAGTGATGGCCTGTGGAAAGAAACTGTTCTTACGTCTGGTTGTGCTGGCATACCAGAGTGGAGAAGAGGGGAGCAGGTTCTGGAAGGAAGAGGAAGAAGAGCTGTTATCTTGAGTTGACAGAACATCAGCTGCAGTATGTGCTGGAGGATATAGTGCAAGAGCTGATGGAGCTGAGGATATAGTGGCATCTAGTGGTAGGTTAGGTTACACCTTGCAACCCTGTTGGTGGTTATTGAATCTTCCACTTGGCTGTAACCTTAAACTTCATTAAACATTAAAAAGAAACAGTTTTTTATGTTTGTCCATAGAATGTGTCGGAATGTGGATAAGGGCTCTCAACATGGTTTCACTGGAGTCCCAAAGCTTTACAAATGGCTTTGTAAAGAAATGCTTAATGTTGTCAATGTTTTTGATATGGAAAATGATAAAGTTGTGAAAAAAAGAAAAAGAAAGAAAAAAAAGAAATGACTTTGTAACACTTTCCAAATTGATAGATGTCAATGATTTTGTTTTTTCGTCTGTTCTTGAATTGATGTGTTGCTGTTTGAAATCTTTGACCCCCCTTCAATTTGTCAGACAGGTTCTATTTAAGTGATGTCTTGATCCAACAGGTCTGGCAGTGATCAGGCCTGGGTGTGGACAGTAAAATTGAACTCAGCTTTCCAAATAAAATTGTTTTTTCAAAGTTAGTTCATGATTTAACAAGGGGGGGCAATTACTTTTTCAAATAGGGCCAGGTAGGTTTGGATAACCTGTTTTCCCTTAATAAAAAAAATCATAATTTAAAAACTGCATTTGATATTTACTTGGGTTATCTTTGTCTAATATTAAATTGATCTTAAACATTTAAGTGTGACAAATATGCAAAAAAAAAAAGCTCCCATTATGCAAAATATACTTACTGTATTAATCATTACTTCAGGAGGCTGAGGAGGCATCCACTGTTGTGGATCCGAGACAGATGCCTTGCTCTGTGTGAGACACATTAAGAAAGAGTCTTTACTTGGTGGAGCATTTGTCATTTGACCTTAGAACTGCACTGCTACATCAAGGACTAAGCCCGGTCTTTGAATTGCTACATGTCATCCTCTGTATCCTCACACGTATATTTTATGGTAAATACTGGGGAAATCACAGCTCAGTCTTTGACTTTCAGTGCTATTTATTTAATTTATGTGTGTTGTGGTGATTGTCAGATGACGGTAAAATAAGGGCAAGTGAATGAAGATTCAGCTTTGCAATGGATTTGCGACCTGTCCAGGTTGTACCAAACTGTCTCCATGTAATGGCTGGGATTGGCCCTGCCACCCCACAACCCTATATGGATAAGGAGCATTGATGATAAAATCAGGATTTGACTGTAGATGGTACAGTATTATGATTTTATTATTAAGTTTTTACCTGGTCTTTTTTTTCTTACCAAAAAGTCAAGTTTTTTTTATTTGTAGGCACCAAACCACTCAATAGCCTATTTTTTGTGATGGCCTTACCCCTAAAATTATGCTTTTCTTATTTTAGTTCTTATTTTCATAGTATTCTATAAAACGAGAACATAATGCTGAATACTATAATCCTCCTAAAGCCTCCTGATGCTTCCACACTGATTACTATGTGAAGCCGCTACTACTCATTCTGTCTCTATGTTGCAGTTCTCTGGTCTCTATCTGTTGTCGTTTTTCATCATCATCTTGGGCCTGGTCCTTTACTCCTCGTCAGCCACCTATGTGGTGCAGGATCCGCGGGTGTATAAGCAGTTCAGGAACACAGGCATCCAGCCGGCCACCAACCCACCTCTGCTTGGTCCTGGAGTCCTGGAGCCCTCTGTCACCTTCACTAGCCTGGTCCCTGATCCTGGGGAGGAGCTTCCTGTACATGTAGGCTAAATTAATCTGGGAGTTCTGGCAGGGTTTAGTCTGTCTGTCAGGCGGATCAATGTGTTAGCTGCAGAGTCCATGCTCAGCCCACAGTTGTATACAGATATATAGTGGTGCCTGTACCCAGTCCCCTGAACAGTGCAGCTGTGGATCACCGTGATAGGTTGATTGTATGCCTTGCTGAGGGTGGCTCCACATGCTCAGTGACCAAGTTAGAACAAATTCATGTATTTGTATATGTACTTGGTGAATGAATAACCAGAATGTAAAGATCTCAATTGAAAGTGTTGCATTTACTGCCATCAAAGACTGTGAGTAGACAGTAGTGATTGCAAATGATAATTCATGTAAATAGATGTCAATTTACTTTATCTCCTGCTTTCTTTTTATATCAGGAATGTTTGTGCTTATTCCCTGTGGATATGATAAAACTGAATTCATTACATTCCTGTTTTAATTTTGTGTTTTTATCAACAGTGTGTCTAACTTCATGTGTTCAAAATTAACTACACCTGTAGTCAGAAGTGAGACTAGATGACTTCCATACATAGTGTGGTATGGACAGATATTTTTGATATTTTGTAGGGTGGTGCAGACATAGCAAGACTGAATCTACAGTTCAACTGCACCAGTATTTACAGTGTGAAGATTGCTTTAAAACAACATTTAGAGAAACATAACAGTGAACAAAAAATCTTACTGATAATTGAAATTCTAAGAAGTGACTAAAACACTAATCAGAATGCTCGTTACAACTGAAAACATGCAATGGTGGTCATCTTATCTGTATTAGAGAAACACATTCTGGCAGGTTATCATCTTGCACTGTCTGTGATGCCTAACAGATCTAAATTTTAATTTCTGCACTCAAAAGCACAGAATGGTCATTTTCAGCTCACATCCCACAGTGAAACACATTCTGACAAGTTTCAATGTTACATTGTGCCAGTGATGAATAATAGATAAGAATATTTGCTTCTGCACTCAAAAGCAGCAGCAGAGAGGATTTCTCTGAGGCAGGTATCCAGTGCCGTGGTCCGCATCCTTGTCTCTCAGTGAGAACATTTTGTGTTTGAAACTCCACCTTTCTGGGGGGAATTTGCATGTTCTGCCTGTGCCTCCATAAGTTCTCTCCAGGTACTGGAGATCTCTCCAGGTCCTCCCAACAGCCAAAAACATGAACACTTCCCCCCAAAGTACAGTGACCAATCATATCTGCATTGTTTTCCCATAGGTCATTAAAGATTGCTCAGATCTGGGTGTGTCACCTGAAGGATTAGAGACAGACTTAATAAATGTCATGAAATGCTTCTTTCCAAGGATGTTCATCCAAAAATGTTTGTTAAACTGCAGGGAGTAAGGCAAGGTAAATTTATGTGTATAGCCCATTTTAAGTAAGGATGTAAATGATGTATAAATATGTATATTCTAAAATAATAGTTAAAGTCCATGTAAAGTTAAGTACAAGGTTTATAAACATGTTGAATAAGTTATAATATGGTTGCTGAAAACATGTGAAAAGACTGATAACTATATAGTACTGAACTGTGGAGTTGACAGTAAAACTATGGAAGCCCATTTCTGCCAGAGAAAAAAAGAAGAGGTAAAACTTGATAATAAAAATATCCTCCAAGTAAATCGAAATTGTGAGATAAAAGCTCGAAATTATGAGACAAAAAGTTATAATTATGAGATAGAAAAGTCGAAATTATGAGATAAAACCTCAGAATTATGTGTGCATGTGCCTCAATGGTAATGTTTGTTTTGGTATTGGGTAGCGTGTATGTCACACTCCAGAACAGAAGGTGGCGGTAATGCACCAATAAGCTGGATGCCAACCGCTGTTAAAAAGAAAGAAGAACCACACTCACAATGTGCAATCTTAAGTGCAGTAACTATGACTTTAGTTAGATCGGATGTTAGACATAATCGTTAAGTCTTTTAGTCGTTGTTGCTGTTAATTCAGCTTCGGATATGTGAATGTGAAGCTCTTCTTGGGCACATGTCGTGAAGCCATGTTTTAAGTAGTCCTCAGTGTACTCACAATCCATTTCTGTGTCAATCTCCCCACACCAAAGAGCTGCTACTTGAACTGCTGTGTTAAAATATCTCATAATTTCAACTTTTTATCTCATAATGATGATTTTTTTTCTCATAATTATGACTTTTCCATCTCATAATTTTGACATTTTTTCTCATAATTTTGACTTTTTTCTCATAATTATGACTTTTTATCCCATAATTTTGACTTTTTATCTCATAATTATACCTTTTCTATCTCATAATTTTGACTTTTTATCCCATAATTTTGACTTTTTATCCCATAATTTCGAGTTTTTATCTCATAATTTCGTCTTTTTATCTAATAATTATGACTTTTTATCTCTATATCTGTGAGTGTGGTTAGACGCAAACCTTCTTCTCCTCTTCTTCTTCATCTTCTTTCTTTTTAACAGCAGTTGGCATCCAGTTTATTGGTACATTACCGCCACGTTCTGTTTTGGAGTGTGACTTACACATTATACCAAAACAAACATTGCCTTTGAGGCGTATGCGCGCTTCCTATCTCATAATTTTCAGTTTTTATCACATAATTTTGACTTTTTATCTCATAATTTCGACTTTGGATATTTTCGTTATCAAGGCTAAGTTTTACCTCTTTTTTTTTCTCTGGCTGAAATGGTCTTCCATAGTAAAACTGTTTTTGAGGACGAGGATTTCTCTGTTTTTTTGGGGGGCCGGACTAAGACTACTGTTACTACTGCTACCACTATATTTGAACAATTGCACATACACACCTTTTTATATACAGTCTATGATACACAGCATTGGGCCCATAGGGAAGAGGAGCTGCACGGGTCCAATATGACAGTTAGCATCCATTAATGATTTGTTTGGTGGTATTTGATTGGCAGTTGAAATTTGACGAAGCATAGGATGGTTAATAAGACATATGTCAATGATGTGACTTTTTTGCAACCTGGACCTTATTTCTAGCATAAAATCCTTCGGAAGATATTTGGATCCACTCGGGATCTACATATATCCATATAACGGGAGTTGTTGGGGCAAGGATGCAGTGTCTAAATAAGACATCATCTGCCGCGAAACTGTTAATTTCACCAATATTTTGTACTATTCCCCCGTGAGTTCGGAGTGGCTTGGAGTTGTGTTGTTATTGTCATCTGGGGTTTTTTACAGGGCTTTTCACTGACCTATGACCTTGGTACTGGCACGGAAGTGACGTCATCGAGGTCGTAGGTCAGTGAAAAGCCCTGTAACAAACCTAGTACAAGTGCACTCACATACTGTGGGACTTGCTGATGCTGTAGGACATGTGAATCATCAACCAAATTTGAATATTAGACAAAGATGACCCAAGTAAATATAAAATGCAGTTTTTAAATGATGGTTTCATCTACATGTATGTATGTACAGTGTATATATATATATATATGGGCCTATAATGATATATGTATTATATATATGTGCCTTTATGGGCATTTAATTTAAAAGGATGAACTCACTTTGTAGACAAACTGATTAAACAAAGGACAAAAAACTATCCCACTGCGCAATTTATGGTTCAAAAGACGTCTATATGACGTCTTTTTGCGACGTCGGAATCACATCTCGAAAAGGTGCAGAATGAAATGTTTTTTTGACGTCTTTTCCCGACGTCGTCTGGACGTCTTTTCCCCGACGTCGAAATCACGTCTCGAAACGGTGCAGAACGAAAGTTTTTTTTACATCTTTTCCTGACGACGTGTGGACGTCTTTCCCCCGACGCCTTCTGGACATTCACTTCCATTCATCCGGGGCTGGATTAACGTCCACTAATTCCCTTTATTAAAGTGTTAAAACTGGACTATTCTGTCATTTACTCTAAGGTAGCAAACTAGAAACCAAACCAAATTTACATTGCAATTTCTTTTAAATGTAACATCCATCCATCCATCCATTTTCTATACCGCTTATTTTTGCGCAACCCCCCCAGTGGAGCCATGATCCCACCATGTTGCCAGATTGGAAAGCTGGGACACGTTTCAGGCAGGGAAAAATAGTGTCGGCTTTAATAGGTGTTTAATATCGTGGTCGACAGCGGTGTCCAGATGAGTCCACTTAAGGACGTCGATATAACGTCGAGATGAGGTCCGATCGGCGGTGTGCGTGTGTGCGGATGTTGTCGAGCGGCGCGCACAGTGCGGGAGCCTCCCCCGCAAACGTAGGAATAAAGTTCATTTCTCAGGCGGGGAAAAATCACATTGGGCATAAGGTGTCTGGAACTTGGTGCCAGTGGAGCACTTGTGGACGTCAATATAACGTCGAAATGAGGTCCTCATTGGACCAAATCACTTCCAGTTCGGCGGTGTGTGTCTGCGTGTGTTTAAGCGCTTCCGTGCGGACAGTGCGGGAGCCGATCCGTCGCAAATGTCGAAAAAAGGT
>OMNW01011607.1:0-12030 GCA_900303245.1 Selene dorsalis | reverse complement strand
AACGCCAGTGGTACGTCTCTATCAACGGCAAGGGCCGGCCACGGAGAGGCTTCAAGACCAGGAGCACAGACAAAGCCTCGCTCTTCCTGCCCCGGGTGCTGGGCAACAAAGACCATGAGATGGTGAGGAGGCTCAGAGACAGTCAGAGCTCGAACCACCACCACACGCATCGCCACGGCAGCCGCAACGAACGCAGGAGACGCCGGCATCGCGCCAGGAAAGGCAGAGGCCGGCAGTCAGGTGACTGAGCAGACCCCCACAGGTCGTGGACCAGGATCTGGACTCATGGAGGGGAGGGGGGGGGGCTGTGGAGAAGCGGTTTGGACTCTGTGTTCTGGATCAGTGGAGGTTTTTGTTGTTTGGTGCACAAAGAAAAGAAGAGTCCAGAGACGAGGAAGAAAAGACCTGAGGCCAAATGCTGGGACAGACACAGCCTCTTACACACACACACACACACACACACACACACAGCTGTATAGTCTTCTATTTAGTAATGTGGGAAGCTTCCACCCTGTGTTGTATAAAGTGCTTGTACAGTGACTCTGTGAGATCAGACTCATGTTTGAGGAGTGAAGTGCTGACGGACAGTAAGACAGGACTTCACACTGAAAAGCACTTTGTGTCAGATTCACACGAGGAAGCAGAGCCAGCGTTACCGTGGTGCTCTGACACCGTGATCGTCTACTGTCTGTAAACTTAAGGAAAATATTTATTTGATCCCTGACTTATTGATTTGGTGTTAACTTATTGATAAGACTTATTTCTTCATTCTACCAGTGTTGCTATTTGTGTCACTGTTTGTCTTCTCCCACCTCACATCTGACTGTCCTCCATGATGAAACGCTGGAGATGGTGTCTCCTCATCACAACGCCAACACAAGACCTACACAGCCACACGATCCAAATCCCAGTTGTTGTTTTTTTTTTTTTTTTTACCAACAGCAGCATTTAATAAACATTTTGCTCTAATTTCTATCTGGGAGGTATAACTGAAGGTCACGTTCTTGAGTTTCTTCATTTGTTTCAGTCATGGCCTGAAACTCACAACGGGACATTTTGTTTTTAAACCCCACATGTTGAACAGTTGTGTTCCTTAATCATATACAGATGTTTGTGTTTTGAAAACATCTGCTTTAAATGATCAGGCCAGATTTACATTTCAGTTAATACTTCTTTAAGCTAACACTAACACACTGTCAGTTCGCAGACAAACCTGAGGGTTATGTCATAGTATTTTTTCATTACGGTTCAAAACTGTAACGCATGTGCTGTGATAAGAACCCGTACTCACATTCCTCCTGTGGAGAGCTGCAGTAGACAGGTGTGGCTGCTACGCCAGGTTTTTTACAACTTGTGCATTTAGTGCTGTACTTCCCCCTGACTCCTGCACCCCCCACCCCACAGTGACATTACTCCTCTCTCCCCTCTGCGGCTCATTTGTTAAAGTGACCATCTGTTGCTGCAGAGCAGAAACGACAAAGTTGTCAATGTAAAATTCATCAGGAGCAGCACTTACTGCGTCCGAGGTTCAGGTTTTGTCCGCGGACCGTTCTGCTCGCTGCTGGTGACCCTTCTGTTTTCTACTGAAACCCAAAACCATACGTATCAATACGTATAAAATCATTATTTATGGTGTGTGCTAATGCGGGAGGTGCCGGTCCCAAACGCTGACCTGTGAATATCAACAGAAGAAATACTGACAGGATTTTTGCAGACTTCTCCATCATTGTTTTCTGTTTCCATTCTTTATGTCACTACAGAAACAGTGTGAGTTTCAGTCCACTTGCTGACGTGTGATCAGTAAGCGCGCTTGCATCCATCTCTCAGACAACTGTGCTGGCTAACATATTGCTAGCATCTTTACATTACATTACTATGGAAACAGGCATGACTGTGACGTGTGAAATTTGAGTAACAGAGAGATTGTTGTCATGGCCGCACTTCATCCCTTAAGAAAACACCATTTTAACACAGTGGTATAAAACAGAAGGATGGGCTCGGTGTCAGGTGAAATCCCATCATGTCGCATGGTTTGAGCAGCGGCTGAAGGTGCAGAATGAGATTCCAGCAAAAGCTTAACAGCCAATCACATTTCTTCTCAGCCCGCATGCCCCTCAGGCTGCGTGTTGATTGGCTATAACAACCGGACAGTTAGCTGGAGGACTGAGAGGAGAGCATCATTCAATCTGATTTAAAGCGTCTCAAGCCTCTGTGTGTTTTGTTTGTTTGCGAACACCGATAACGGGTTTGTGGGTGGGATCTAACTTCCAGCAGGAAGTTAGACATGTCAGGATGGTGTGACTTTAAAACAAGAACACAGGTCAATCAGACGCTCTCTCCACTTATTGTTTTTAGTTTTCACAGAACAGAAAGTTCAGGAAGTGAATGAACAGAGTCTGAGCTGTGTATCGTGGATCGTGTCGGTCCAGTTCATTCATGAAATACATGAGTGTCAGAGCAAAGAGTCCATGAGCAGTTTGGTTTCTTTTCATACTCCTGCTTCATTCTAACATTGGTCAGTAGTGTTTACCAGTATAAAAGAGCCACTGAGAGTATGTACCACCTGCTGTTATGATTTTATCATTATTACTATGCCATGGATTTTGTCTGTGCATGAAAACTGTTTAATGGCTTTTAACAAACAGCTTTGAACAACAATCCTCAACAATGGGTTTCTGATGACGAACATGAAGGTCATTTTTTTTATAGTGATAACATCTACTTTAAATGGGTCTATTAGGTTTCAGCCGTGGACTGCACCTCTAAGTTAGCATATCACAGTAGTTCATCTGGTACATTGAAGTCATTGAGGTTGATGAAGATCATCTAATTAAACAACCTTGTCTTTGTACTGAAAGGGAAGTCTGTGTTGTCAGCTTTATCTGAAAGTGTCAGTGATATTTATTGATACAGTTCATTTATCTACAGAGGTAAAGACGTAATCTTCAGCACCTAAACATTACTGTCACCAACAACATGACATGAGCTGTTAAAATAATCATGTTCTGAGTTCCAGCTGATGTTTACTACAGTAAAAACTGATTTTTGCCCCATATGAATTAAATGAAATGAAAAATCCACTCTGATTAATTTACTTGTGAGAACTTAAAATCAACTTTAAAAGGTAGCTATAAACAATTCCTAAATATAACCTTTATTTTAAATGATATATCATTGCATTTCAGCTATGACAGATTTTGGCAGCATGTACATTTGTGTTAAGTTTGGGGGGAAAAGATACAAGAGTGTGAAGATGTTTCAGCTGGGACTTTGAAGCAGCTCTGTAGAATGGCCCCTATAGGTAGCTGCATATAAAGCCTTGTCATTCTATACCTGCAGGCTGGGGAGGCTTCCTGGCCCAGACAATGGCTCCTCCCAAGGGGGGCCTGGGAAGCGATGCCGCCTGAGACTTTTGAGGCTTTTTTTTTTTTTGAAATGCCGACCAAAAGCCACTAGAGTCAATAAACAAGGCAGGCCATCCTGAAAGCAGAAACTGTGTCATACAAAGTGTAACTCTTTGCTATGGTTTGTTATGAATGCCAAACTCTAATATTACTCAACAGGAATGCAGGACTTCAGATACGGCCCTTTGTGGCCCCTGCTCCATCTTAGGTTGGTTCATTCAGCCACATTTATCCTTTCCTATATCTCCTCTCTGTCCATCACTTCTACTGAGGCTAATACTCATCAGGCGAGGTGGCCATTGAAAACAACATTCATCCTCTGGGATGATGGGATGTGTGGACACTATAGTATGTGGTTGTGAATTACATAACGAGTAAATCCTTCATTTACAAACATAGAGGATCAGTCTCACCAGCTCCTGGAAGCTGGAAGTTAATGGGAATATACTGAGCTAAGCTAGGCGATGCCTTCAGTATGTAGTTAACAAGCTAACATATCCTTGAAAAAGAAATCGTATAAGAGTGAAAAAGGCATTGGCTAATAGTTTGATCAGTTTTAAACTATTACTGAATGTTTGACTGTATACAGAGGATCAATATAATAGAGTTTATGAATTATTTACCAAGTCTTTATTAATGCATGAATGTTTTTCTATCCATCACACAAGCATTCACACTTCATAGTTACCAAAGCTGATAATTAACCCATTTTGTCATGTTGCACTGTTCTCATCATCATACATCTGTATACAACAGACTGTTGACCTCAGAGGAAAATGTTTGCCCTCACTCTCTGCTCAGTGCAGCGACAACAACGGTCCAACAAAGAACAGTTTGTATTTTTTAGTTAATTTGAACAATCCATGGTAACATACTGGATTCTGGCAGACATGTTCATTTACATCCCTAAACCTCTGATAATGACCTCAAATTTAGAAGAATCTTCATAGCAAAGGTCAACAAAGTTGACTGAGGGTGAATACATGTAGAAAATAATGGTTACTTTGAGTACCGAGGCGAACTGACAGAGATGAAACTGTGCTCTTCAAGTGTAAGTGTATGGTATTTTAATCCCAGGCCCTCAGCTCCCGGCAGGTGACTGCAGCACAGTAGTGTTCACTTGTAAACATTGACCCCTAGAGGCCGATCGCTGCCTCCTCTCCAGACACCTGTTGGCTGGCTGCCATGACAGATTGAGGGTCAGATCTGAACAGGCTCAGCACTCCCAGTCCTTTGCAGGCAGGAGAGTCACCAAACAGCAAAGTTGTGATTCCAGCCAAGTTGAAACGTCCATCATCTGTGCACCAAGTTATTTTGTTTTCAAAGATTTAGCTGAGGGATAAATCCACATGTGACCCAGTTACAAACAGAATGTTCTCTGTTTCTCAGTTTAACCTTACAATCTGAATATTGAGTAAGTGTTCATCAGGTTTGCAAAGGGGGTGTGATGTTAACACAATGTGAACAAATGAACCAGTACAAGTCACTAAGTTAGTCCAGTCTGGCAGCGGTTCAGCGACAGCTGTCTCTCTGGCCTCCATCCAACCAAGCCTGCCAACACTATCAGAGGAGGTATCCCTGCTCCTCTGTGTTGATATACACAACATCACACTGGATCTCCACATTCACAAACAGGTAGGACACCTTTCTACTCTGATCCAGGTCTGAAGGAGTAGTGTTTAGTGTCTGATGTAAATGGGTACACTCTTCAGTCTCAATAGCAGCTGATTGAATTGAGAGGGTGAGAAAATGAGAAGAAATGTCTGTGACTGTGTTCAGTTTTCAGCTTTTCTTCACCTTTTTTGAAGTTTTTCAACGTTTCACGTTGTTTCTTGGTTTAAAAAACAGAGGAACAGATTGTAGTTGGGTCAATAAGGCCACTGGTTATCACCAGTGACATTGTTTCTGAGTATATTTCAAGAGTATATTTAAAAAAGCACCATCACTATAGACTATGAGAAGTACACAGGCTTGGAAATGATGAATAAATGAGTGGGCCTGTGAACACTTGAGTTGAATGTTGAGACATTTTAAGCTCTGAATTGCAGCTGTCACCCAGTGAAATCCAAAACCTCTTTCCCTCAGCATAATTCATCGCATACATGCAACCTAAAACCACAATGACTTCAGTACAACATAAACAAAAAATAAACCCCTAAATAGTTTACAAATCCCAGCATGGCTGAAGAGGAACATCTCAACCAGCTTTTCTTTTTTAAGGAAATAACACATTACAGAACCATGGACAGCGACAACACAAGACCTGCTGGACTGCAGGGCTCTGACACCTCTCCAGGTCAGGGACTCTCTGAACCAAGCCGCTCAGGTGTTTCAGCAGGTCAAGTGTTCAGTCATCTCGGAGACCCTATGGTCAATCAGTCTACCAGGCTCCTAGAGGTCCAGTGGTCCACCTGCTGTCAGGAGGGTTCAGTGGTTTGGAAGGATTGGATTGGATTGGAATGGATTTTTAGCTGATCAGTGTACCGAAAGTACTCACAGCGTCAGTTGTCCTTAAGGTGTGTTTGTATTATCATATGTAGGTCTGGTTGAGTAGACTGAATCTCTTTAAGAAGTTCATCAGTTGTCAGGAAGGTCCAACAGTCCTCTGGTCCAGAGGTCCATCAGGTGTCCTGGAGTTAGTTGTTCTTGGAGATCAACAGTGCATCAGTCTTCATGTTCTCCACAAGATCATCATCTGTCTAAGAGGTCCTGGTCTATCAGTCCTCTTGACCAAGTGGTCCAATTAGGTCTAGTAGATCTAGCAGGTTTCTATACCATCAGTGGTCCAGCTCATCAGTGGTCCCATAGTCCAGTTCATCCATCATTGCTTCTGCTGTTGCAGTCGCCTACCATCCCATCAGTGCTCCAGGAGTTCCAGGAGTCTATCGGTTATGATGGACCAATGGTTTATGAGTTGTCTTTGAGGTCCAGCAGCTCTGTAGCACATCAGTCGTCTGGTAGGTCCAGTATACTGGCTCATAAGTGGTCCAGTAGTCCAGCAGTCCATCCATCCATCAGTGACCCTGTAGGCCCAGAAGTCCAATAGCCAATTAGTGCTCCTGTTGTCCAGCAGTCCATCGGCTATTATTGAGGAACAGTGGTCCATGTGTTTCCCTGAAGGTCCAGTAGTTCTCTAGCTCATCAGTGGTCCTGGAGGTCCATTGATATGATGCTCCTAATTCTGATCCTTGACATCCTGGAGGTCTAGTGGACTTTTAGGCTTTCTTTTAGTTCATGGATCCTGTAGGTCCCGTTGCTAGAGATGGATCAGGGGCCCCAGCACCACAGGACTGTCTCAAAGATCTGGTTGCTTTCATGGAGCCATTTTTGTAGCACACAAAGACACAATGTTGTCGTACATTGAGGATCAGCCGAATGTGAACGTGAGAAAACGTTTCATGCGTGGTCGGTGAGGAGCAGGACTGAGCCACCCTGGAGATCAAAGGACCCGGTCTCTGTGTCTGGGCTGATGGACAGGGAAGACCTTCAGCGCTCCAACACACAGATAAACAAAGAGACTCTCAGCACACAGGGTAAATGTTAGTGCCCGGCGCAGGTTTATAGCGGGGGATAATAGCAGCGATGAAATGGTGAAATAAAAGGAGGCTGGGCTTCAGTTTGCTTTATTTCAATGGACATCAAAAGCAACGCACCAGTGCGTCTGAAAGACTGTCAGGGATGACACATCAAAGACTGGACTGCAGTTATTTCACAGAAACACCCTGTTGATCCATCACGTGGTTACAAAAAATCCAGCGGTGGCGTCTCCATCCTACAGCATCCCTGAGCGGGAAAGAGACGGGAAATGAAATGAAATAAAACAAACTCAACGTGATGTGAAGATTCAAGTCTGGAGATGTTTCCTGTAAACAACAGTTCTTATTTTTACACGTCGTGTTTATTTATTCTCTCATAAACACGGATACTGTCCGTTCACACCTCTGACACAGCGCAGACCGCGGGTGTTTGACCTGTAACGTCAGAGCTGTGGAAAGCCTGGGCCAACAATGACAGCGTACTTATCATGCTGCAAACTCTCTATTTAGTTTGACTATTGTTTTCTATAAGGGCCCGGAACATGGTTTCCCTCCTACCAGTCTTAAGTTAGCGCTTTTTTTTCATTTGGTTGAATTGGACCTGTGTTTTTTCCTGTTATTGTTCATTTATAGAACTGTCTCCTGTCTCGACATCACGGTCTGTTAACTAGGCCGTTTCCTATTTTACATCCTCCCATACATAAATTATGATATTTTGCTGCTGATAATGAAAGCCTCGCACAAAGAGGTTTTTTTCTATTATTATTATAATAACAAGGCCTTTATTCATTTATTTTCTCCACGCAGCTCAGATAAGAGCGCCATTATTTGATTTCAATGAAGCCCCAGCGCCATGTGCTGCGCCCGCATGTGAAAACGTAGTTTGTAGATTTCTTCTAAGTGTGGAGCTGTGATGTAATGTGTCTGCAGGTATAAATATAGAGGCATGGCTGCACAGCGCCCATGCAGATCAATGTCGCTCCAGCTCTGAAGTCAGTGCGCCTGTCGGTCTGGGAATGAGCGCAACTTCCACACGCTCCTCTCCGCCGCGCCGCTGCTTCTTCTTCTTCTTTTCGCTTCATTGGAAAGACAAACGCCAGGAGGCTGCTTTCAGAGCCAGACCCGCGATGGGCTCTCTGGCGGCCCTGCGGACAGTCCTGATCCTGGGCCTGGTGACCGGACTGGCGGGATGCGCCCCCGGTCTGAACAGGACAGCGGACCGCTGGGAGGCCCTCTATTCCCGGTCTCTGGCGCGGATCCCGGGGGAGAAGCGGGAGGAGATCAGCCGGGACGGTGACTATCTCCTGGGCATTAAAAGGTTGCGGCGCCTCTATTGCAATGTGGGGATCGGCTTCCACATCCAGGTGTTACCGGACGGGAGAATAACAGGAGTCCACAACGAAAATCGTTACAGTAAGTTGAGTCAATTATTTATTGATTAAATAGACCATAGACAATTGACTGACTTTGACACAGTTATTGGTGCAGTCACTCAGTCCGTGAAGCCTGATGTTAGTTTGAAAAGTGTTTTAAAAAGAAAACCAGAGGACGGGAGAAGTTTTTAAGAGCTAAATGTTAATCCCATCGATATTATCCTGATCAGCAGTGGATCACTTTCTGATGATCAGCCACTGACACCTGATCCACAGCTGATCACTCTCGGGAGGAGATGCTGCTCCTCCTGTCAGTCAGAGAGCAGCTCACAGATATCGATCCGTGCCTCGGTGCCAACATCTGGAGTCCTTCCGAGGTGCCGCTGAGCACGGTAGTAGCCCTGTTCTCAGCTGCACCACAGTGCGGCCGCTCTCCGCCGTGTGTGCGTGCGTGTGTGTGTGTAACCAGAGCCTGCTGTGATCCAGGCCAGCGGCCAGCCAGCTCCTAAAGTTAGGACAAAGCGCGCAAAGCAATCTGCTGGGACAGATGAACCCCGGCGGTCCGGCTCAGACGCAGCAGCACCACCGCCTCACGTATGCAGACACGAAGAATAACAAACATTTATTTGTCCAACATGTCACATCTAATCCCCGTCATCCCCTGTAGTGGAGCTGTCGGAGGGGATGCGCTGCTTCAGCCTCTGGACTATTTTGAGAACAAGGCATAGAAATGTAGACAGATACATTTCAGAAAATCTCTGCGTGGAATTCAAACCACTGTGAAGCATTTTCACATGAGAGCAGGAACAAAAGGACACCGACGGTCTGCAGGTCCACGGAGCTCCACAGGCTCCACGGTCATCACTGTGACGACACTCGACCAGACCTCAGAGGACATGTCGCTCTTCTTAAAGACACGCGTGTCAGTAATGACCAGATCACACAGAAATGAAACATGCTTACAGAGGCTGTATTGGACTGTGTGGTGAAATAATGTGGTAAAAAAAAAAAAAAAATTAAATGTTGATTTCATTTCCCTTCACCATTCCTCAACTTTCAGTCTTGAGTGAATTTACAGTGACATCACTTTTGGCTGATGAAACACAACTGAGATTTAAGTCCCTGTGTCGTTAAAATCAAGACATATTAAACACACACATGTAATTTATCATCTGATGACAGAATAAAACGAAATAAGTAGAATGATCACAGTTGTGTTTGTTAGGTTTCAGACGAGCTGCAGCTCATCCTGTGGAACACAGTGGTGTCAGTGGGTCTAGGTGGAGCAGGTGTGGGTCTCTCCATCAGCCCAGTATAAATCGGTGCTGTCCCTGCAGGTCTCCTTCAGATCTCTCCAGTGGAGAGGGGAGTGGTGACTCTGCTGGGAGTACGCAGTGGACTGTTCGTGGCCATGAACAGGCGAGGGAAGCTTTACGGATCTGTGAGTGTACAACTGTCACACACAGACACACACACACACACACACACACACACATACACACCACACGTACAGGAAGAGAGAGAGAGACAAAGGCAAAACTTTTGCTTTCAGTCTCTTAAATGAGACTGTTACTTTTTTACTTGATAAAGAATGTTTCACAGCTTTAAACTGAAACCCACATTTGTTTAAGAAACACCTTATATTTGAGTAATGAGTTATTCATTTAAACATTGCATATTTCCATCAGCAAAGTCACTGTTGTCCATCCCATAAACCACAGAGTTGCTCTGGTGTTGTCAGCAGAGCTTCAGGCTCTTTCACACAAGACACGTCTCTTAATCAGTGAAGTCAGTGAAGTTAAACTGTGATTTATCACCAGACGAAGCTTGAAACAGAAGAAGTCATTTTTCCTCTAACAAAATGTTTCACCTAAAGTGTGTGATCACTAATGGAGATTCACTCGTTACCAAATGAATAAGTAATAAAATGATGATGAGTCACACCATGGAAACTTGTTCTTACCTCTTACATCAGTTTAACAGGAAAACTGAGAGGAGGCTGTTAATATCTGACAGTGATGTTTAATAACATGTAGTAATACAGGGAAGATTTACATTACACTTCACAAAGTAACACAACAAAACATGTTGGTTCAGACTGGAACTATCAGACATTTCAACTGTATGAACTCTACACACTCTGCACCAGTCAAATGGACAGTAATGGACTAGCAGCTCAGATTGTCACATGGTGTGCAGGATGACTGACTGACTGTTTTCTTACTGACACACAGTGATGTGCTTTGAGATCATTTATGTTGGGAACTGACGTTATTGACTTCACTTGAATGCAAAGGTTTCTGGCCTGAATGGAACATGGTCAAATTAAAAACTAAAAACTTTGGCCTCTGAATATTTCTATTGACTCTATTTACTATATTATTATTTGTATTGGCTTCATGATATCAGCAGCAGTTTTCTCTGTGGACTGAGGCTTTAATACTTTTACATACAGGACCTATAGTCAAACTCCACATGGACATCCACCCTCTGATACAACCCGTGGCAGTGTTTCCTTAAATAGTGCCCCTACGGTGGTTGTCATGGTTGCAACTGTAAACACACTGTATCTAGAGTGTTGTACCTGCCCTAATTGCCATGGTTACTATGATAACCGTCATTACTTCATTAACTTCGGGAAAATATTGTCCTAGTTGCCTGATCCTTAATTTTAGACCTTTTTTGTTGTCATGGTAGCGATGAACGGTCACAGGTAGAAGACACAACATAAACTCCTGGTTTCACAAATGGAACTGTGCTCTCCTGTGTCATCTTCATCCATCCACCACAACCTCCTCATGATGTGTCTCTTTATGCTACATCCCTCTGCTCCTGTCATATTTACTACAACCACTAGATGTTGCCTGGTAACAAAACCTTACTGCGCGGGTCATAATTACCTGCCTCATAGATGATCAGTGGGCTTGATGGGATCTATCTCTTCAGTACAGGGATGTCAAACTGATTCTACAAAGGGCCGGTGTGGCTGCAGGTTTTTGTTCCAACCAAGCAGCAGCACACCAGACCTGACTCATTTAATCAACTGATCTCAGTCTTCAGACAGTTGATTGGTCAAACTGTGTGTTCTTGGTTGGTTGGAACAAAAACCTGCAGCCACACGGCCCTTTGTGGAATAGTTTTGACATCCGTGCTTTGGTACAAACTGAGAAGTCACTTGGAAGGACAAACTTAGTGATGGTTTATGAACAATTGGAGCAATTCAGTCCAGTTCTGGGATATTGAGCACCAGTGTATGGTCCTCTAGAGAGGATACACCGCACTTAGCACTGTATAAGAATCAAACCTCAGTCAAAGATGAGTAAGTGAGAGCATCCTCGTTCCCAGATCACAGACCAGTACAATCTGTCCCACTTCACTCGCCCCATTCCTCTTCTCAGACTCATTCTGTGTGAATCTTTGACTCGAGCCGCTGCTGTACAATAGCCCTGCAGTCAAAAATAAAGCAATTGTTTGATAGTAATCGTGATGAACAATAACCCCCCCAAACACGCACAAAAAAGAAAAAGTCCCACCATCTTTGTTTTGTCTCTGCTTTTCAAACAATCAGCGTTTTCACGGAGCTCCTGTGTTTGCCTGTTTTTCGCCGCAGCTCCACTACAACCACGAGTGTAAGTTCAGAGAGAAGCTCCTCGCCAACAACTACAACGCCTACGAGTCGGTGGCCTACCCGAGGATGTTCATCGGTCTGAGTAAGAA
>OMNW01011605.1:11903-57507 GCA_900303245.1 Selene dorsalis | reverse complement strand
GTTAGGATATGCTTTTTCTCTGATGTCCAAGTCACCTTGGTAGATGCATCTACCTTGGCATGTTTATGCACCAGTCACCAGAGAGGTCATACTGGGTTCACCATGAGTACTGCTGACTGAAGAGAAACTGCAATGTACCTTTTCTCTCTTTTTTTTTCTCTTGGCAGGACAACACTATTGAGCTGGAGCAAATGACTTTCCAATATAAAACATTGTACATTAATCTTACCAAATAATAACAATAATAATAAAAAAAACGATCTATTCAGCCCATACATGCTCAATTTATAAAACCTTTCAATGTCACCAGATGAGAAAAATCTAATGCAGTACCTACTGACTGGTTACAAGCAGCTCATGGTGACCTCTACACCCACAGCTCAGGATGATTATCACACAGTAGCTTCTGAATGACAGGAAGACAACACTTGAGGCTCAGCACCAGTAGTGACGCTGCAACAAACTTGACACCTTAAGGTCATTTGAGTAAAGCAGCTGCACAAATGAGCCATCGCCTTTCAGTTGAGTCACCTGCACGCGATCTGTTTACCAAAGCAAAGGTGTTAAACACAGCAGCAGCAGCAGCAACAGCTCCGGATCATCCGCGTCACAGCCGAGATGGAGCGGTTCAAGGATTCTGCTCCACGCAACAATTTACCGCACTGAGGCCACGAGCTGCTCCGTCTCTTCCCCACATGTAGCCCACGAATGACCACACAGACATACAAACAGCTCAGGTATGAAGGCGGACAGACCTCCTCCTGCATGTTTGCATGTCTTGTAAAATCAACATCCTGCTGCAGAAGTGAAGCAATGATAAAAAATAAATAATTAAAAAAAAAAACCTGTGTCCGTGTGGAGCTGCTGTGCGGGATGCGCAGTCAAGTGCGGGGATGGAAACTGAAATGTGTGAACATGCACGTTAACCCCCGGTGCATGTGCTCTGCCAATCAGGCAGCGTGACAGCTCATGACCATCAGATCACTGATGTCTGAATTAATTAATCAACACCAGATCCCAGACCGTCCCCGCGCTCGAACAGCTGTCGGCCTCGTCCACTGGACCACGGCGGCCGCCTCGGTGCGGCAGCGTCCGTCACCTCTGCTTAAACTTGTATGATTGAGTGACGCGGTCATGCGTTCAGGCGGCGCTAGGACCACGCGGAGACATGATCGGACATCGAGTGTGGTTATCCTTGTCATGATTTGGAGAGCATGCTTCCCGGTCTCCTCACCTACCTGTCCCCGCCGCCGTCGGGATCCGGCTGCTTCCGCCCCGACATGGCCAGCTTCATGGTTCACACGCCGCCGTGTAGCACCATCCACCACGTCCTCTCTGAATCCCGCCGCCTCTCCAGGATCTGCCTGTCTACAGACCATGCGTGTTGTTTCCACACCGCTGAGAGGGGCGGAGCCCACGGGCCTTGGAGACGACGTGCAAGTGGATCGTGAGAATGCCACTTATTTGGTCGCAGAGCCAATCGGCTGCGGTTCATCTCGAATTGGCATTCAGGGACTGTGAAATGGACATTCGTGGGTGAAGTTTTTAGTTTTATAAACACACTAGAAAACTCTGTGAAATCCCTTTTGTTGTTGTTGTTGTTGTGACGCATTATTTAAATGGCATTGGTGCAGTCTGCCACAGGCCTTTTCCTCAAGGGCAGCAAATGAATTAAACAGGAAATGTGATCTACAGATTAAACTCCACTAAATCAATCAAAATTATCAGTTGAGGTATCTCCATCATAAAGATCCCATAACTAAACCCTATCATATCATGGATATCTTAAATATGACACAGGTAATCTTCAAATTACTATTTTTGAATATGTATAGTCAACAGTACATGGAACTCTTCCATATAAAAACTTTATGCTTATGTTTGTGCTGAGTGATTTTACAATGATGATGATTTATAAAGTCACTGCAGATTGTTAGATTGATCATCACAAATCAAAACACCTGATGAAACTGATGTGCCTCTTTTTTTTAATATTCACAGCACATGATCAAATAAGGTGGAATCTCATTGTACAAGGGCTGGCCATGGTAACAGGCATTACTCTACCCTCTACTGGCAGGATGTGAAATCTCCCACTGCCTCAAATGAAATCCAACTTCTCTGGTGAAAGATGAAGTATCGGTGTGGTACAAAGGAATTTTACTAAAAACAAAATACCAAAAAGGTATGAATTATAGATTTTTACAGTCTTCTTCCATACACAAAAACCCCAGTGAGGGAGAAAGCTCAAAAATACAGACAGCCTTTTTTAAACCTCCAACTAGCAAGAATACAGACTTGAGCATATACTACAGACCTTCAAATATACAAAAAGATAGTAAACAGCTACAAGCACATACAGTATTTACAGATAAGTCTCTTCTTTGCTGGACTCGAAGGAACATGGGTCAAATGTGGAACACCCCGTCATGTTTTGCAACGACCAAAAAAGGTTGTGTAAAATCCAGTTCTCTGCACCCTTCTCTGTGCACATCAGTACCTGTTGAACCAGATGTCCTGATATTCATTAGTGTCTGTCCATTAGTGGTTCAGCATCCTCTCCCCTAAGGTCTGAGCCGAACTCTACCATCTCCCTCTGTGGAACGGTGGGCACCCGAAACCTGGCCTCCCATTTCCGAAATGCCTCCCTTCTCTGTCATCCAAGCCCTCTGGTACCATAGAAGGATGTCGGTGGAAAGGGGGGCCACGAGGGGGGAAAGGCAAGGGCATTCTGAACCTGTCTGGTGGAAACATGGGTCCTCCGGGCATTATTTGGGGAGGCATGTGTGGCATGTTTGGAGGTGAGAGGAATGGAGGTAGATGAGGATTTGGCATGCCGGGAGGAGGCTGCAGAGGCGGCATACCCGACCTGGGACCCTGTAAGACCTGGCCTGGCAGGGTCATCACTGGTGCTACAGGAGAGCCCAGCTGGTTGTCACTGCCTGCATCAGAGAGTGTCTCTCTTTTAGAATCACTCATGTCCTCTGGTGGTTGGACACCCCCTGCTGTAACAAGAGAAAAGGATTTTCTGTAGGTTTTCAAAATATCAAGTCCAAGAGAACTTTAATAAACATGGGGGAAAATCCACAGTATTTTCTCTATATAGGTGTCTTACCTGAGGCTAACTTCGAATGGTCGAACTCGGGGGGGATGAATGGGGCTCCAGCTGGAGGCATGGCTGTAGGAGACAGCATAATGGGGCCTGGGAAAGCAGGTGGACTTCCAATGGGTGCTGCCTGTTGAACTGGGGGCACCTATGAGACAAGGAAACACAATAGCACCCCTATTAAGTTTAAAGTAAAATGAGCAAGAAAGTCCTCTGAAGCAGTGAAATGACAGAAGAAACTGCATTAACATGCTCCGAGTTCCCACCATGGAGCAGCCTCTTGATTATTGCATCTCATTGTTATTTGATTCAGTTCATTATTATACACTGGAACAAAAAAAAAAAATCAAAACAAAACATACACCATGTAAAGCATCAGACATTAACAAAAAGGCACCTGTGTAGCAGAGAATGTGCACAGATCAGATACAGAGACAAACACACATAACAGTAACTGAAAGCTTTGTGTGATAAACAGTTTTTATTGAATTTGTATAATGTGTAACAGCCTGTAGTAAAGTCTCAGCTGACTTTTTACTGTATTACATGTATGAACAACACTGGTCAATGGAGCAAAGATGCTGAAATTCAGCTCACCCCTACAGTTTGTGGACATATCAGTAAACCTGGAAATATTCAGGAAAAAAGGAGAATTCAGAAAGTTTTAAAAACACAAGAACTCCTGTGATTTAATGTTTCTATGATAGAAATAAAATCCAAGCAAATTTGGGGCACTGACCATCATAACCCCTTCATACAAAAGGCCAGATTTCTTGGAGTTGTATCGCTTCCATAGAAACACACAGGCTTGACTAAGTAGCACTGTGACAGTCTGACCCTAATCCCTAACCTTATAGATCAGAATTAAGTGAAAGTGCCAGAAGTCAAAATTATTATTCTAAGTAAAGACGGGTCTTGTCAGAGTCAAATCATGGCTAGACTTAAGGTTTCTATGGGGGCAGTGTGCGGTCCACTAAAACACTATGCATTGCAGTATTAAATCAGTTGTGTCCAAAGCACCACCAGACAGAGCAATAGGGACCACACTATCAGAAGATCAATACATCAAGCTTAGTTTCCTTAAGAGAGAGAAGTAACTTCATTACAGATACAGAAAGTCTTAAATAAAGAACACACGTTTTCAATCAGCAAAAGTACTGCTAAAAGAGGACTGTCTTGAAGCGGACTCAGAGGAGTATAATAGTTTCTAACCTACTTCTCAGGAGGGGAAACAAGGCTAACGCTTGGGGTGGGCTAAGAGACAAAGGCATTTTATAGTGGAAGTCTACAAAAAAAAGTCCCATTTGAGTTTTGCTGTTTGTTGTTACTGTGTTGTATTTTCACTGCATGTTGCAAGGCCAGTTTTTATGTCTTCCCAATTCTTTGTTGTTGTTGTTTCTGTCACCATGGCATCACTTACATTTTTATCACCTTAATGGTTCCCAAAGTTCTACTACTGTCAAGCCACACTGGGATAATGTAGGTAATTTTTGCTCAGTTGTGGAGTTCAAGTCACATTGAGCTCTCTCACTAAAGCAAAAGACACACACACACACACACACACACACAATTTCCAAATGCTTCACTTTTCAATTGACTGCCAAGCTCATATTCTCATGTTTAAAACAAAAACATATTACATATTGAAACAAATGCAAAAGTATCTTGGTATATTTTCAGTGCTTTGGGAACCCACTGACCTTCATTTCATACTCATATACAACACTGGCATACAGCTTGAGTACATCCACCCTCATATTTAAGAGGTTGGATGGACTCAATCCCATATGTTCGACATACCCCATTCTGTACAAAGGGAGTGTGTACTGATAAATCCAGGTAAAACACAGGTAGTTCAGGTTGAAGGAAACAAACCTTGTATCGTATTGAAAATCACTGCTTGATCAAACTACATATGACTGCTTTGTCACTTACCCCTTGCATGCACTGACCCAGATTAACATCACCAGATGTAGCATTTTTTTATAAGCTGTTCATACCACTGCTGTCCTTCTTCAAGGAAACAATACCTACAGACACTTTTTACAGCTTACAGCTGTGTTTGTGTAAGACAAAGGGCAATTCCTGTAGTGATAAAGGGGAGTTGGAGATATGTTTAAAACTGCATTAACTATGTGCACATTACTGCATCAAATACTACTGATTTGTAGATACTACTTGTTTTACATTAGCCCTCAATTGTTAATACATGTTAACAATTACTCTAATTGACTGGGTGTTTGCCTTTAAGAAGGAAATTGTTGTAGGAAAGTTGTTAAGAATTTTAAATGGTGCATCTGTTGACGGAGGCCGACACTAAAGGTTAATTATTAAGCTTAAAAAGCATTCCAGTGGTGCAAATCACCACCGTGAAAACTATGAAAACTGAACACTTCACTTATTTCTTAAAAGAACCCCAAACCACAATGCTTCATTTAAGTCCCTGCAAACAGTCAAACAGAGTTCTCCAGTAGTTTCAGACTTACAGCAATACAAAGACTTTTCTTTAAGGTCAAAGAAAAGGTCAAGACCTGGGCAGGGAACTCTTAAATTCCTATACAGAGTTCACAACCTCCTTGCTTAGGAGATGAAAGCAAAGATGCAAACACAACTGTTGTAGACACGCTGTCATCAAACTACCACTAACTTAAATCGAAACACATCTACATGTTTTGAGATACCCTGCTGTTCAGTAAGTGGACAACAGGCAGAAGCTATGGCTCAGTGACAGAGGTCAAAGGTTGCCCTCAGTGTCTGATATATCACTGAAATGCCAAACACCAACACTTAACAAGCTACACAACACAGCAAAACTAATTACTTTCATCAGTAACATAACTGTACTTATATATTCATATTTAACTGATAAAATGGGTTAATACTGCACAACCTGCAAATACAGACTTGACTACAACTGAGACAGACTGTTAAAGCATGAAGCATCAGTGATTATCTTCCCAGGCGTCTCAGCTGAGATTTTGATAATCGTTTCATATCAATAACTAAATGGCTTTTGCACAGTGACTTCATGAAGAATATACAAAAGCTTAACAGAATACAGTTTCTCAAAAGGTAACTTGCAATTTGCAAAGTTATATTGTAATTTTTCTGAATGATCAAAGAGTGTAAGTAATGAAGTCACAGTGAAATCATGTAAAACTTCTCAAATGTAATCTAAAGGAAGGTGTGCCATATCAGTGGAAATACAGGAATGTAAAATAACAAACATGTTCAACGATCCAAGATCTCAGGTGCTCTCATTTAATTTAAACTGTCACTACATTAGATTTTTTCCCCCTCATGTCTTAATAATGTGTCATGCATCCAGCATAGATTCTTAAATCCATGAATGCATGTTGACTGCTGGTCACACTCACTCAGTGCTTCAAGTTGAAACTCATAGCCTACCAGTTGCTGCAAGTTTCTGCCTTCATATTCGCTCCTTGGAGCCCCAACTGTCTGCAAAGCATGTTCACCTATAAATTTTGTTAGTGAAACAGAATGCAACACATAGTTACAAAATGTGTCTGTCTGCCACCTCACTGCAAAACACAAATAGACAAAAATGAGTAGCAATAATAGATTGTCTCGTGTCTGCAAGTAAAAACATAGAAATGAATAGAAAGCACCCTCTTCAGTTCCAGCTAATTTTAATCATGTGTTGTGGGATGATATAAATAATCTCTGCACAGATAATCACAACTCAATCAGTAATCATATATTAATTTACACTCAGTAGCTAGTATTTAAGCTAGTGAAGACTATTTAGAGTTATTTCTTTAATACTAAGTAAATCAATTCCATAGTCTGAAATATAACTGCACCTGCATCCCGACTCCCACTGTGAACTGTTCTCTGTAGGAAGGCACATCAACAGCCTGTCTAGCCTTAACATCCACACATCAGAAACACTATTCTACCCTGAAACTTGAGGAGGCATGTGTGATTTTTTTTCTTGCATTTAAAAATGATAAATCAAAACACATAACCGGGGCAGATACAAATTTGAAAGATACTATAAAAGTATATGAACACATCTATGCATTATAGCAAGGTAGTCATTTGTCACTAAGCACAGAGACACAGCATACTTTGTGTGTCAAGACAAGGATTCCAGTGACAGTTTCTGTAAAAACCTAGTGGCCATCAGAGGGTATGCAGGTTAAGTATATAAATAAACACACAAACAAACTGGATTGAGAATTTGAAAGAGGTGGTGCTTGTGTAAGGAGCTGTATTCAGGTTGCTAAGTCAGCTCCTTTAGCTGAAGGTTTATAATTGCAGCATTTGAAAAAAACACATTTCCCCTTGTGAATACAGAAACAGAAAAAAGTAACCTGAAGAAACAGTTTGGCATGGCAGATATAGATCAGAGTTTACTAGATTTGACTTGTGTTGATTCAAGAGCACTCTGATGCTCAATTCTTAATGATGAACTTGTCCATCTTTGCTGAATGCCTTTTCAGTCCTGGATGGCACTGTGCATTTCAGTCTGCAGTATCAACTTTGACACTGCCATTAGGGGGCTCCAAAGTTGAAAATGTTAAAAGCTCACGTTACAAATCTCACACTGTGGCTTTAAGCTTTCCACTCACTCGTTTGAAAGAGAGTCATGCAACTTTTTTTTCCCATTGGGTTTTGCTTTTTGTTTCTTTTTTCTACGGTTTCCTACAGCAGCTTTAAAAGTAATTTTTTTTCTTTTTTAAAATATGGCTTGGTGGCTGTCAAATTCTTCCAATTCAGAGTTTATTTAAGTGTTTACCTAAAAGCAAAAACATTAAGACTTAACACCAAATGATTCCAAATCATTACCTGGAAATAGACAGTGTGATTTATCTATCTGCAGCCAAGAGAACAATCACTGAGGCTGTCTAATGGCAGAAAAAGCACCTGCCACATTTGTCCATGTGCACAGTTTTTTATGCCATTTGAAAAATATGAAGAAACAATCAAAAGGAGGAATAACTAGTTCATCAGTATAACTTACTAGTGGAGTACTAACAGCCCTGATGTTGTTGGCACTCCGGTAGCAACAGGGTCTGCTCTTACCCTTGTCTTTTACCGCATCAGCAAAAATTACAGGATAACAGCTGCTTCATTTTTCCTGGAGGGTAACTCCACTGAGGAAAACCTACAAACCAAGCACGTGGGCTTGCAGGCTTTGATCAGGACTCTGATGGATATCAACTCAGTGCTTTCCCTTGTCAGCATCATTTCTTTGTTCTTTGTTTTTTACCTGCATCTCATCAGGTGTGAAAAGACAGTAATGAGGCAGCTCAACAATGCCCTGGCCTTCAGATCGAAGATCTTAGATTATGTTAGTAACAGGATGACAGGAAAATTCAAAGGCCCATTTCATTATGAATGAACCTTTCATTACCTCTCAACCATCAACAGTATCATCCAAGAGCGGGGATCCAAATATCCTAAGATCACGTCTATAACACTCACCTTTGTGAGGACTCATGTGAGCCTGTTGTTCTCCACACTTGGACATAGACCACTGCTGTAATACTTGATGCAAATGAAGACTTTCCCTCTTTCCTTGAAATGTCTTTTCACACGAAAATGACTGAAAGGAGAAGACTGCTCAGATTTCCATTATTAATCCACGATCATGACTGAACTACCTGAACCTCATCAATTCAATGTAAGAGGGCTCAGACCTGTGATGTCTACAACATGTAAAATAGACTTTTTATGTATATAACATGTAAAAACAAAAAAAATCATCAGTCTTTTTACCTCAGTCTCCAGTACATATTCACAAGTGCTGCATTTCTGATCCAAGCACAGGTTCATGTTGAGAAAATGCAAAACCTTAGTGAAAATCTATATCCACGAGGCAGAAGTGTAATTACTTACTATTTTGCAGTATTTAGTCTGCTGATCAGCAAATTTCAAAGCACAAAACTGCTTATTGAATCTAAAGATTTGACTTTTTTTTTAAAGCCTTTTTAACCAAGTCACATCCACATAAATAAGAAAAAAATGACTCACAACTGCAGCTGTAAATGATTTTTTTCATATAAGTGGACAGTGTCTTTTAAAACTGAATGCTACTTTCCTAGCTACTGCATTTTGTAGCTATTTTTAATCATTTTATTTTTACCTTCTATACATGGTTGAAATTCATAGTGGAAAACAAAAGGACAGCCTAAAGATGCAAAAGTGAAAGATTTTAACCACTGAACATATGTATGGATGTGGGTCCTAAATGGCATGACACAGAAAAAGTTTGATCGGGATCAGCAGCTATGGATTGCAATGCTTTTCCACATCTTAAGTTTATATTCATTTAAATGGAGGCTGACATTTTGAAAGGTTACCCTGTGTTATCTATACATATGCCCTCTTTGCATTCTCTTCAGCTACAGAATTGTCTACTGTATGTAAATTAGCAAGATTTATTTTGTTCTTGCCTTGGCCTCGACCATTGTTGTTTACCTTTTCATTCCAGCAGTTTATCTGTGAAAAAAAGAGCCACTTTATGTTGTATCCACATCCCTCAATGTGCCTGGTTTCCTGTAGGAGCAACAGCAGATAGTTGCACTGGAAATGTCCAGTGATGTCCGTTTGGTTATTTGGACTTTGGACTTGGAAAACTGCACAATGCTTCTTCATCATCATCGTCATCATCATCATCTTGAAGCCTGTTGAACGGCTAATTTATGCTTGAAATGTATCCTTTCCAAATGTGAAGACAAATATGCATGTGCACATTTGTCACTGATTATCTATCCATGGAAAATTGATACTTGCAAACACCGAGACAGGATCAAGATTTTCCTTTAACCAGTTAAGTCATTTTGAATTGTCTGACCTAAAACTGAGTTCACACAATTAAGCCTAAACATCAGACCCAATCACTCTCTGTAACGAAGAGAATCAAAATGCCAGGGGTGATGTTTGGCCACTGACAAGAGATGGGGCATGGAGGAAGTTTGTAGGATCAGAGATCACTAACCTTGTGGTGAGGAGCAGATTTTTTTATCAAGATATCTCAAAACATTTTTTGAAAAGCTCAGAACAGGATACTCAGGTGCAAGGTTAAAAGAAACCTCAAAGACTGAACCACTGTAGATGGTCCAGGTGAATACCCCTGAATCCAGAGATGAAATTTTGACACATAGGAAAAGACACCTGTTGTTTTTTTTAAAGCTACGATGGGAACATTGCAAAACCTTAAACAAGTGGCACACACACTCTGTCAACCCCAGTGTTGAGCAGATATTGCCTGAACGCCTCAATTCAACTGCATGTTCACCCAGTGCTGCACAGCCATGTGTCCGTCTTGACACTTTTTCCTCGACCACTTCCTCTTCTATTCACGAAGAGTGTGGTCAGTGAAACTCACACTGACCAAGTCGCGTTAGTTGCTGTGTTATTTCACACCCATACCACACACTACACGTGCCATACAGACAGCAGAGCCAGTCAAAGTAGCCAGTACAGTTGCTGGGATGTGCTGATCCAGGGAGCAAATGTGATGAAAATGCAGCTTTCCTGGAGAGTTGACTTGTATTAGTGCTGGAAACAGGACAACCACATGTCCTAACATGTACATGTGTGTCAAGACGTCATTGGTGTGTGGGATTGTGTAGGTACAAACACAGAGAACAATTGGTGTGGGTGTTTTGATACATGTCAAACAACACAATCTAAGCAGAATGTGTTGCTGGGCCAAAGCTAAACTTAGCTACCTTCAACTACCTACTACGGCTCAACTGATTTGTACAGGATACTTAAAGGTTTCTATTTAACTGAAAACAACAGTGTTTAACATTCGTTTTCATAACTGAGTATCCAGAGATGTAGTAATCCTGCCTTGAGTACAAGTTTGTCTGTGATTTGACAGGCAGAGCATAGTGGCACAAGACCAAACACAAGGTAACTAAAGTAAACAAAACTCCAGAGCTACACAACACAGGGGTGCCATGTGTTCCACTGGAGATGAAATTTGCCGAGAGGTGGTATGTTTGCGTCATTTAAAGTGGTTAGCCAGTGAAAAGCACCTTCAAAAGCCATGACTTCCACAGAACACAAAATCAAGTCAATATGTGGGTATTTAAGACTTAGTTTAGTCAGTTTGGTGGAGCTTCAAACTTCCAAGTTCAGACCTCTTTTAAATGCCACAAAGGGAAATTTTGAAATACAAGACTTTACACCACAAGGCTTGACTACTAGTGATTTCCAAATTCACAGTCCGTTGCAACAAAATAAAGGCTGTTGAAACAAATTTTGGACAGAATGCATGACAGCTTTTTGCTGCCACATCATATTCAATAAAAATAAACCTACACACTAACATCAAGAACATATCCTTCTCATTGACTTTTTGCTTCCATGTAAATTTCACATTCTTTGGTATAAACTGCCCTGAATTTTCTTCTTGCCAAGCATGATACTGTGATGAAAGCACTCCAGTTAAGAATAATGAAGACCAAATCGCATCTTTCACAGCTTCAGGGCTGAGTTTAGCACTAAATACATCTGATCTGGAGTAATACCTCGACTATGTGAGCATACATTTTGATACACATCCCTATTTGGCTATTTACATTTTGCTTGCATTTCAATCTTTCTGTCTTTTTATATGTAAGTGTGTTCCTGTGATAACCTTGGTCCTAACCCTCGAAAATGACAAAGCTTTAGTAATTTTTCATAGGCTGCAGAGCTGTCTGGAAACTAGAGCCAATGTCTTCAGTGCCATGTCTGGTAATAGAAAGGCATATAACATTTAAACTGAATCTCAATGTAGGTATGGCAGTCATCAGACATTTAGCATAAAATATATGACAACTTCGAAAAAAATTTGCACAACCTCCCTAAGAAAACTTCTTAGAGGAGTGGCAGATGTGATTTAGATGTTAGTTATACAATTTACTCTTCATCAACACTGACCCTGCTATAGTTCTGTTTAGAAATATTCCCTTCAACAAAAATATGTCTAAACAACTTCAAAGTCATGTGCCCTGTCCGGTTTGTATTATCAGTCCACTGGTTTAGTGCCAAATTTAGCACAAGTGGCTAACAGTGCTGTCGGCTTACCTTGTCTCCCACTTGACACTCTTCCTCCCAATCGGACCTTTAAGTCCCCAGCGGCATACAGTCACATACTCTCGTCCTTGTGACATGTAAGCAACTTTTCTTCCAAGTGGGGAGCTCAGCTGAGCAGGCCTGGTAAGCGTGGTAGGTGGCACACAGTCCAGCTGGATCATGTTTTATTTGAGATTGTTTGTGGACCATTTATTCAGCATATAGTCATGGGAGGACTTTACAAACCCTCTGAATAAAAGTTAGTTTTTGAAATCATATTGGATTATAACCTGACCTATATATATGATATTATTTTTCATACTAACTCAGTTATTTCACTGCATGCTCATGTTCTGCTATTTTATCAACCAAAACAGATGACCGAGAAGTTGATCTATCTAATAACTTATTGATTTTTATTGTCATATTTTTTGATAAATTGTCAACCACTGGTGGATGGTGTGGAGTTTTTCTTTTTTTGTAATTAGATGAGAAAACATTTCATACAAAATTACTGATGTCTTGCCAAACCCAAACATTCTGGATGAAAGAACTTAGTGACGGAAAAACAGAGAAAGAGTAACAGATGCTTCCCTCTACACATACCACAGTGAAGATTTTTGTATTACCCACTTTATTTGAATAAGTTAAACTGCACAATACAAGGTTGCTGGGTGAAGATGCAAATATTTTTGCAAAGAAAAGGAATAAAGGGATGAAGAAGCAGTGGTGTACTCAATGCCAATCAGTAGAGGAGCCTGTCTGAATTGTAGATTAAAATCACCAAATTAGATTATTTCTGATTATTTGTTGGCTCTGAAACAAGCCCCACGAGGCAAAGAAAGATGTGAATGACATGGTGTTGGCCATTATCACTGAGTAACCTGACAGTAATGTGGGAACATGAATATTTCATAAAAACAGGTTAAACTGAGCATTTCAATATACCCTAACATCCACTATTGCTGCTACATGTAACCACTGAAGGCTGCCTAACCTTGATGAGAGTGCTTCATGACAGGGAGCCACGTGTTCAAGGCCAAGTCAAGACTACACAATGAGAATAACTACTCCCAATTTTGCTTAGAAAGATGAGTCTCTTAAACCTCCAAAAATTAAGTTTAAGTACGGAAGGCTGAAAATTAAGCACCTCTATTCACGTTTCTCTGTGGGGTTGGGAGAAAGAAGGATATCAGAGATGTGTAGGATAGAAATCTGATATCTACAATATTTATCCAGTTTATTCTATATTATAATCAAAGTATGTACCTTGATACCTTCATGTCGTCAGCATTCAAAGTCTAAAATGCAGCGCAAAAAATTCACCTCTTCAATAATTCAAATACTATTGTCATATGGGCATATGTTCCATTTCAAGGATTTGTCCATTCACTTGTACTGTTGTGACACAAGGACCTCGCAAACATTCGCACATACACCAACCACACCAAATCAGCTGTAACAGCTGAGTAAACGATTTACTTCGGCCTATTTCATGTTTTCCCAGTGTAAACTTAACTGGACAGTTTAACTCACCGTCTTGTCAGGTGGATACACTAACTTTACCTTTATCAGTCCCATGTTACTGACAGCGCAAACATAGAAGATCACAATAATGAAAATGTGCCAACCTACAAAACACATTCAAATTTTCAGCAACCGGTTTAACCTGGCCTGTACTTGGTTAATGAACATGACTGGTCATGTCATCTGCGCATTCAGGTGAGTTAGTATGGATGGAGGTTAGTTCTGATACAAAACTAAGAGACTCATTTGGACGGATATTATTTTCAGTTTAAAATGCCATCTGAAAATGAACACATATTAGTCGACAACATGTCCAAAGACGGAGGTAATTTACTACAACTGTACAGCCAATCAGGACAAGACATCCTGTAACAATTTTATATGTCCAGATAAAAAAAAACTTTCTGCCTTAGAGATATAAAACATAGGGCACCTAACTCTAGTGCGTCACAACTATTGGACAATTTCTATAAGATTTGAAAATGTAGTCATTCACATCGAAAATTTCTTTAAATTCAAAAAAGGTGGGAATGATTTTTTAGATAAGAGGTTGGTTCAGATAAGCTCCTTTACTAATTTGCAACAGTGATTTATTTGTCTTATGGCCCTCACATGTGAGATTGTGAAGTAAGCCTCCACCACCAGGGCCATTCACTAAAAAGGTGTTTAAAGACAGTATAAGCATTACCTGAATGTGAGCAGGGATCGTTCCATCTTCTGGTACACTTTCCAACGCTCCATTTACAGTTGCCTGCTTATTGAGGTCCATGGCGTTATTCCACTCTGCATAACGGAAAATGTCATGACAACATAAGAATAACTGTGTAAAACAGGTAAATCTTGGCCATGCTAAAGGAACAGCTCAGTGTTTACCTGGATTTAACGTCTCTGTGTCCAGCATCCCACCTTCCCGATAGCTGTCCAACTCCTCAACTTTGACTTTGTTCCAGGGAATGTAAGTAACTCCCCGATCCACATCCCAGAATTTTTTGTGCGTCGGCTTTATACCTTTGTTCAAAGCCCATGCAATCTAGGCAAAAATGACAAATCTATTTATCAAGTTATCAAACAAACAACCCTCGACAAACAGTCAACATATGCCAGAAAGAAAAGCAATGAGTGTAAGAGAACATGTACCTTAACTGGTTTCTGATTGACTTTGTACGACCCCCTACTAAGCTTGTTCAAAGCTGTGTAGGCATCCTGTCTGTGGACCATTACAATATAGGCGCAACCCCTTGGAGGAATCATCTGAACACACAGAGAAACAAATAATAGTCAAAATACTGGATAGCATTAGTTTAACAGCATAGAGGATTACAGGCGTCTTCCAGACTTACGTTGATGGACTCGATCTGGCCAAACTCTTCCAAAAGGGACATCACATCAGACTGCTGTGTTTTCTTATCTAGTTGTCCAACCCAAAGCGTAGTGGTGCAAACTACAACGAAAAACGGATGAAAACAACAACAACGCTGTTTTAGTATCTATATGGGAATACAACATGAACCAATAGTTAAGTAAATTCCACTTTATGATTTATGAACCAACAATTTGTGATAGTGAGGTAAAACCAAAGATTATGTTCAAGAAAACATAACTACTTCTGGTGTCACCTTCTTGTGTATAAACAGACTATAGACTCCAGATGTACAGATATGTTAAAATGTGACAACAACTTCCATTGAGTTTGACAACTAGCAAAAACCCAATAGGATCCACCAACATCAAGGATTTGAGGACAATGAAAAAAGGTTTAATTGGAAAGCCAATTAATCCCCTTTTCATTGTCCTCAAATCAGGGTCACCAGGGTCAAGTGACTCTGCAGTGGACAGAGTTCTTAATCAGCTCCAGCTCTGATCTGCATTGCTGTTTTCACAACACCCAGATGAACCTGCTAATTTTCACACCTTTTCTGCTGAAACATCTTTCCAAACACTTAGCACAGTGGCAGCATGGTGCTGTTAACCCAACACCACAGCTACACTGTGTACAGTGTTGGGGTCACACAGTCTTTTACACACTTTTACATGAGCCCCACCATGAAATAAATATGAAAGATTAAATCTAAAAGATACATTTGCAGCTACCAGCTCACCCTCTCCCAAATGATTAATTTTACTAATTTTGGCAGAAAAAGGTATTAGAGGACTCCTAATTTAGCCCATAAAATTTCTGATGGGCATCCTTCATAATGCACCTGTGAGATGTGATGGATCATTAAACAGTCACAATCAAAGTTACCATCTTTTCTGAAACAAAGGTCCCCTCTTTTTGTTAACATCCAC
Source organism: Selene dorsalis (assembly GCA_900303245.1). Taxonomy (NCBI): domain Eukaryota; kingdom Metazoa; phylum Chordata; class Actinopteri; order Carangiformes; family Carangidae; genus Selene; species Selene dorsalis. The sequence continues at coordinate 41,546 of OMNW01011605.1, read as the reverse complement.
CTAGATCCCCTCTTTTTAACATCCACCTAGGGCAGCTCAGCAAGAAACGAGGGAATTTCATACACAAAAAACTAACTTCGGAAGACATCCACTCGGCTTGCCTTACTCAACCTGCTTAAATCTCATTAATTTCAAACAAATTACTAAATACATTTTGCACAATACAAGGGCTGTGGAACAAGGAATTTAGTCTTTCATTTCTTACAAAAACAAATGTTAGGAATGTGTCTTTTAAGTGGCAGTATGAAGTGGAGGAATGTTTGCAGCAAGTAAAACCTGTTTCAGTGCAGATATGGACAACAGACTTTAACTTGAAACATCCAGCTGAAAGTCCTGGTTCAAAACTATGAAAAGGACAGGTTTCAGTAGTTTTTTAAATTTTTAAGAGTTTAACATATGTTAACATATGGATACATATCACTGAAGGACTCTTGGTTCAAAAAGAATCTGACAGGGACCTGCTTTGTGCACCTTAGAAGGATGTATGTGTATAAACACTCAACCTCACCCTTTAAATGTGCACATCAAAATTCCTTGTAAATGCTCTTGTTATTTTCAGGTATGATAGAGATGTGTAAAACCCTGAGCGCCATTTTCTCCAAAAACTAAAGTATGTCAAGAATAGCAATATTTCTGAAACTAAACAAGGGTTAAAACAACTATATCGTTAGATACAACACACAAGGTTGTTATATTTACATTACAGCTTTTTTAGCGCTTTCACATAACATAGCTTTGCCAAGATTGCTGATAGAAATCTCCTACTGCAACTTGCATGAAGTAGTAATTCCAGCAGTTTTATATAGTGTTTTGGAGGTGACATTCACAAGTCTGTTTCTGTTGTAGCACATACCACTGAGTGTCTGGCTCTTCATGCTGGGAAGACCTTTCTGTCTGCGCTCTCTGTCCCTCTCTCTTTCACTCCTGTCTTGAGAGCGCGAGCGAGATCTCCAGCGCCGTTCCCTGGAGCGAGAACGAGAGCGTCGATGCCTTGACCTTCTTGAGCGAGACGAAGATCTTGATCTTCTCCTCCTGGGAGATCTAAGACACACACACAAAATTTGGCTAAATATATAAATAAAACTATCCACTTCACCACTTAGGAAAATGACAACATGAAGGCAGAACTCTGGGAGTGCACAACAGCAACTGAGCAACCATCATCGTTGAGTAGAATATCACTCTGGAAGGTTAAAAAAAATAATTCCTTACACCACTGTAATATAAATAGCAGTCACAAAATACTCTTTGGTAAGGATAAGACAAAATGTAATAAAAACAGGAACAGCATTTGAAAGAGGTAACTGAAAATTTCCACTTATATTTGATGAGAACAGTCTTTTACCTGGAACCAGATCTGGATCTTGATCTCCTTCCATAGCCTCTGTGTCTACCATCCCGCCTCACATTCATGTCTTCTCTTGAGTTTCCCTGTTACAATAAAAACAATAATTTTATTTTTCCCGAATTAATGAAGAGAGGATTCCAAATTCCAATTAGGCTGGTTCACACCAGTTCTCACATTCAAATGAGGCATAACACAGAAACTTTTGCTAATTAATGCATGCATGGCATTGTCTTGCTTAAGCAAAACTAATAAGAAAAACAAACATTGACATTGAAATTCAAAAGCAGTAACACAGACTGAAAGTCTTTCTTTGACCGGGGGATGATTCAAACAGGTTAAACTAAACTGGGTTTGAGGACCTACCCGTGAATAAGCCTCGTTCATGGAGTGGCATCCATCTGGTATCATATGATGTTCACCGTGACTCCTACCTCCACTGTGCTAAGGAGACAGCCAGAGAAGAAAGTTAAAAAAATGCCTCAGGGGCACAACACAGCCACACTAAAGCTTTCCATTCCACATGGTTGAGCCTATATACGATCAAAACATATAAAAATTCTAAAATACCTCTATAATACCAGTCTGTCCCAATACATGTGGATGAACATTCTCTGCATTGGGCATCTGACCAGGGAAGTGGTTAAATACATTTTCAGGAATACATCTGTCATGAAGAAATATACATTCAGTGAGCCTGGTTGTTACAAACCTACAGGAACAGTAAATGCTCATTACAATCAAAACCAGTAACAAATGTAAAATGTACACAAATGTAGACTTTTCCTCAGCAGACATTTTTGACATCAGTAAGAAAAGTGCATAACACAACTTTTACCACCAACTACCGTGTCTACTGCTTTTGTGCACATGGCAAATATGTGTTAAATAACTAGAGTGAAAAAGGGTTAGGTTGCGAAACTTGACACACAATATGCAAATTATGATAATGTTGGTGCCATTTTGCTCATTGATCCTCTTGGTCATCTGCTCTGATCTGCTTTAAATTATATCTAGAAATATTGCTTACTTCAAAAGATTAACCATTAGACATAAGAGGTTTCCTACTTCACTGAAAAGTCAGTTCACAGTGTCATTTTCACTGGACGTTTCAGGTTTATTGAAGTTAAATGTTGTGGTAGTAGTGGTGTTCTAATGTAAATCATTCTGTACGTGGATATACGCAACATGATTTGAACTCATAACATAAAAGCTGGTGCTAAAGCATACAAAATAAAAATATTTCATGGAACTCACTGTGACTGGGCACCCAGTTCTTTAGGAGTCACGTCCTCAGGTTCATCATCATAGTCAAAACGATCAAGGAGTTTCTGGTGAAACATATAGATCACACAGTTAACGTCCATGAGAAAGGCAGTATACACACAAGTTATGCTGTGAATCTGAGCAATACCTCTGCTAAAGAGCTTTTCTTTTCTGTATGTGCAATGTACGGGTTTAGCTGAGCCACAGGCATCTGGGAAGAGTTAGGTATGTTGTTTGCGATGGTGGCTGCCAGACTCTTATCTGCCTGTTGGAAGTTCTGGAGAACTCTCTGGAGCTAAAGAGGGAAGAAGACATTCAGAATTTAATCAAAACTGCCATGATCTATTGACACAACTGTACTGTATTTATAGAACTGCTAGAACAAATACACTACTTTACTGCTTACCTCCTGACCATGGGGGGACTGGAACAGCTGTGCCACTGCAGCTAAGGCATCAGGAGTGGGTAGCTGGGGCACAGCAGGCACAGCTGAGGCACTAGTGATAGTAGGTTGTATCGCTGGTTGAGGGTCAGTGGGAACTGTTCAGATTCAAGAAAAAGATTAACATCTTTGTATAATTACATGCAGTTTATCAAACAGTGGACAAACTGCAGCCTCACTTTAGCCTGAGGTACCAATCATGTATACTGTTACTAACACATAAACACTGCGCAAACAAGGATTGTCATGACTCTTGACACTTTGGCACCAAGTTGATGCCAACACGCAAAAAATACGTTGGTACCTGCTTTTTTTGGTACCGTGAGTACTGGATATACAACTACAACGTGTCGATTCCTGTCAGGACTGACAGTACACGTGTGTGAGTCTGAGCACGTGTCTGGTCTCGGTGCGGCGTGGTGCGGTTACAGTCGAACTCGCGGCCCATTTGTTATGTGAACGCTGCCAGACATCGTTCTGCTCCAACTGCCTGGTGTACGCCACATATTTGAGCTCATGTAAACATTATGTGCCACGTGTCTTTCTCTGGTCAGTCGTCATGGAAACATGACACTCTGACAGTAGTGTGGTGTTTGGATCATGGATGTATGGTTTGGACCAGAGTGAAAACGAACATGTGTGAACGCAAACTTACAATCCAAAAAATGAAACAATGTATCATCTTCACATCTGTTAAAAGTGAATTAATGAGAACAGCTGTTGTGTTGTTTAACTACTTGAGGAACACAAGTAATGACTACGTGACTTTCTGTTTTTGTTGAGGCACATTTACCGTTTTGCTGTGCTTAACTTCATGTTGCTGCCTACACTTTAAATTCTGTGCAGTTTGAGAAGTTGCTGAAGCACAGGGAGGCTTAAACACAAGAAAGTTTCACGTGAAACAGTTTAAACAAGTAGCCTACTGAATTCAGAGGCACATGGGTTTTGTTTTTTTCTTTTTCTTTTTTTATCATGGTATGGAATAAGTAACAAGAATCGTGGAAATTCACTGGTGTTGGTACAGACTACTGAAATTCTGGTATTGTGACAAGCCTTGCCCAAACAAAACTACAGTAATTTCTCTACCTTGGAGTGCTGGAGGTGGTACAATAGCTCCATTGGCCATATCCATCAGAGGCTGAATGATATCCAGGTCAAACACACCATTCTTCTGCCACAGGTTCAGGACACGGATAATTTTGCTCTGATGAAAAAAATACAACCCTTGAGATATTTCTTATTATCAATCAATCAGTGTAATTATTTAGGTCACCAAAAGCTAAATCGTTGAGTACCTTATCATCCTCTGGACAGCGGTAAAGATTCTGAAAGGTGTCAGAGAAGTTCTTCAAGAATCTGGGCCCAAACACATCCTTGTCAACACCAAACTGATGGCGTGACTGTCTGACAATGGAATCGACCACATACAAACCAGGGACCTTTAATTCTGGCTTGCACTAATGTAAAGGAAAAACGATGACAAAAATTAATTAAAAATGATATTCATATTCATGAAGAAAACATAAAGTGCACTCAAATGTTTAAGTGTCATGTAATAAGATCTATTTTACCTACCTTTTTGATGAACTTTTCAACAATCTGGACAACATGTTTGTAAAGCTAAAGAAAGACAAAAAATAACATCAGTCACAGCAGACTAGATAGTACTTTGATCATGTCAGGTATAGGACTCATGAGTGAAAAAACTTCTCAAAAACTAAATGATCCATCAAATAACATTAATTTGTGCGGCCTCAAATGAAAGATTATGCTGCTATTTTTAAAATAAGATGCTAGGTTTCATATGAAATTACATTAGATATATAACAATAAATTTCCAAGTTCTTCAAAAAAAATTCAGTGGCTATTTAATACATAGAAACATCTAATTTAAACAGACGTGTTTGTTTTGATATCCAAATGTTAAAGACAAGTAATACTAAGAATCATTCATGGTGATAAGCAAATTTGACTTCACAATAGAGTAATTATGTGGCAGTGGATCAATCTGAAAAGGAATTGTGCATCATTTCATATGTTGTCCAAAGGTAATGTGGGACATCGTCATTATCCCCTTTCCTCTAACTAAGAATGGCTTTTATGTCCAGCAGCTCTTATCATGGTTCCCACTTAAATACATCTGGGTGATTTCAATCAGTTAGAAATCTCTTAAAGAGAACTGTAGTCAAAGAGTTATACTTCCACTTTTGTGCTCAGTGAATCAAAACACATCTGAGGGTTTATTGATGATCATGTCCACCCCAGGAAATTCCCTTATTTCAATATATGGTTTGCCACAAGCCAGCAGAAAGGCTGGAGATGAGCTGCTGAGCTGCTGCTCACTCACTGAGTATCCTATAAACCACCAGCGAGGTGACCCTTATGGTAACCAGCCAGTTGAAGCTAAGGAAGAAAGGGCACTTCCCAACAAACTCCAAAGACAAACTCCCTCATCCACCAATCCACATCATCAGAGGCGAATGACTGATATGAAAATGATCATTTACATAGCTCCTTGGAGTAATGCTCATCTTTTTACACAAAAAGCTTTTTAATTTTTGCACAATGGAAGACACCAATATCTTGAATAAAATGGGAAATTATAATTTCATTATTTGCAGCATTAAACAAAACCTATGGCATGATAAATATAATGTTTCATTAATAGTGTCATAATGATTTTGTTATTATGACACTGACAGCTTTACAACGGTGGACTAGAACCCCCTCTTCCAGTAGCCACTCTTTCATATGACAATAACATACATACAGTATTCACTTTACCTTGATTGCTTTGATGGCTGACTTTGTTACAGACATCATTTTAGCACGGGATATTGGAGGCTTCATATCAATCATGGAGAACAACTGATGGGTTTTGACAAAAAAAAAGATATCAGTGCATTTAAAAGAACAAATATTGGTACACAATAACGCTGAAAACAAGCTGACCCTGTTTCATAATGCAACATAGTCTTTAAACACTACACAACCAGACTACTTCACAAGGGTAAATACAGCTTGGCACCATTCTCACAAAACATAAGTTTTACCAATATTTTCTGTACTAGAGACCCCATTCAGTATACTACTACTTCTTCTATCTTAAGATTTAGGGGTTGAGCAGAGGTGCACACAACCTCGCATATCTGTGATCATCTTCAAGGGTCTGTGAATGTATGTGTGTGTATCTGAAAGGGTTACTGATTAACAGTATTTATTGACATTGAGCTAACCGACCGACCACCGGCTTTGAAATATCTTCAATCCTTCATGAGGTTTCTCTTTTGAACGTTTGCACACAGGTCACAACATAGCGCGTACTCAAATGCACCACTCCCACTTCCATGCATAATATTCAACCACTACATATTATTCACACACAGACACACTTAAAAGATAGGGCTTGGCAAGACGACGGAGTCTTCAGTTGCTTATTAACACGCATTTACCAAATGTTGTTCTAAATCGTTGATATTGGTATTTATAACGATGGACTACACTGAACTTACTACAAACAAGAAACATGGATTTGTAGCAGCTGACGTTACCTAGCTACGCAATGATAACATTAACGTTAGCTTTGTTAAAAAACGGATAGCAAGGCACACAATGCCAACTAACTCGACAAAAGTGAGGTATAATAGTACAGACCCTGTTATTAACCGTTACCAAATGACTTTTAGTTGTGGTTTTATACGTTAGGTGGACACTTAAAGCAAAGGCCTTGCAGGATTACCACCATCGTTCAAGCGTTGGATCCGATTTAAGCTAATAGCTAGCAAATCCAATCAAGCCAAGTTTTCCTCGAAAGCGACTACATTTAAACGAATTTATGTCTTCTACAGTATTTAACTAATCCGGTTATCTACGCTGAATGTAGTTCCTGGTGACAATCCAACAAATTAGCCAACTTAAACCACTTGACATTAGTTAGCATTTACGTTAGCACTCAGATCTAGCTCTTTGGAATGTGATAAGACACGAGCAAACTTTACCTCCATGTTGAACGCGTTCACTGCATCCATAGTGATTTGTTTGTTGAAATTCTGTCAAAATGTTCTACTTCGTTATTTTATCATTAGTGTGTAGTCATATAGCTAACAACATAACAACCAGCAACGCTAAAACGTTCAGTTTGGATTCTGGCGTGGTCACATCGCTAGCCAAGAAATATTACTATGCTAGGAATTGCTACTAGCTTCGCGGTTCCACCCAGGTTCCACCCCGTGCGTGATTACGTGTCAGTTGGCGTGTGACGTCAGAGGATAACGCTACCTTCGTGGCTATCGGAAAATTGTGATTTTGGAAACGAACTAGCAGTAACCGACGGAGGGGCTAAGAAACTTCATAAAGTTCATGAGCTGGCAAAGTTAAATATACAGCACAAAGTCATCAGAGGAAGAGAGAAACTCAAAAGAGACTATACATAAGAGGAAGAAAGACTTTCCCCTTTAGTTTACTTTTTAGTAAATTATATTTTTATCATTATAAGTTTATTTGTGCATTTAATGTTAAATTCCTGATGCTATGTAGTGTCCTTGCAGTGTAATCAGTTTGTTTGATGATGATTATCGTCTCAAAGGCGAAATGAGAAACTCATGTCTATTGCTAGTAGGTTTTCATTTGTAGGATATTCCTCTGGAGGAAGCCTTTTGTAGCACTGCTTTCCCACACAGTGGCCGGAGAATGAGCAGGAGCTGAGGTGGGAAAAGAGGGAGAAGGAAGCTATGCTGAGGCATGAGGAGGTATAGGATGAGCTTGCTTTTATGGCCTCTTGCTTAATGCCAATTCAATTTTTATTGCAAAGACCCTGATGCCTTCCAAGAACATAGGGCTGCCTTATGAATGGTATATTTTTGATGGTTTTATGTCCTTTTTCTCAGTAATGATCTTCTTCTCACACAGTATGGGCTGATAAGTTACTCTTTATCGTAACACTGCTGTCCTTGACAAATGGCATAACATAAAATACATAGAGTAACATAAAGTTTCTTTTTACTTGTAAAGAAATACACACCATTTTGTTGTATTTTATCTCTGTAGTAGTATTTACACATACCTGTCTTTAATTAACAAAATATTTAAAAGAATAAGATATGACAACTCAGAAATAAACAGAGGATTATGTGCATTATTGAGCAAACAATGAGCCTGGCTCATTATTTCTTAGAGCCTCTCTATTAATGGGCTGAAGCGGTTCACAACTGATCCATTCGGGAAAGAACATATCCTTGTTTTTCCACACAAAGATTATAAAACACACAGCATGTCTTTGCCATGTCCTTGACAAGCTCTTCACTGAAGTGTTTTCCTTTGCACCCCTCCACCCACTGTTCGGCCTCTCAAACATGCTGGGCCATGCTGAGCACTTGACTAATCTGAGTATTATACAGCTTCTGTTCTGCAGTAAACCAGCTTGTGTAGACAGTCAGCGCCAGAAGCCAGTGTTGGGAAGTATACCTTGTATCCCCAAGAATGCAGCGGCCCCTGTCTGACCCGCAGGTCATGATGAGGAAACCATCACATGCCTGTGGCTCATGGAGTTCACTGGAATCATATGCTCAGAACTCGGAATATACATCTGGCACCCCCAACTGCCTGTAGGGTAGAGAGATAACCATCTTTATTTTGTTGAGGCTGTGGTGGTGTGGTGTATTATTGTTTGCAATGTATACTGTTAAACACCACCCCCACAGCAACCAATGAATAGAGAGCTTACCAATGAATAGAGAGCCAAAGCTACTCTCCTCTGAAGGGGGAAGCATCTATCTATCTATCTATCTATCTATCTATCTATCTATCTATCTATCTATCTATCTATCTATCTATCTATCTATCTATCTATCTATCTATCTATCTATCTATCTATCTATCTATCTATCTATCTAGGTAAATAATGAGAAATGACATAAACTATGGTGTTATTATCAAAATAAGTAAAAATTAGAAATCAACAAGTAATAGAGATGTAAAATCTATGATAATGATTTCCTTTTTTGGTACAGCTAATGTCTCACAAAAATGTTCTCTCATGAAGATACTTGATGGTTGCAAACAAGTTCCTACTGTCCTTGGTTATTTTTAAATTGTAGCACACTTATGATGTAACTCCAAACTCTCTTCCACGGCTCTATTAAGGAGAAGCTCGTATCACTTTAATTCATTTGCCATTGCACATAAGTGATGCTGAGTCTGTTAACAGTTTCTTTCTGTCTGTGTTTGTGCCTGAGTTAGTGTGCTGAGCTGGCAGCAGCTCCAGGCAGAGCCTCTGTCACTGAGCCTCTGTTTGCTTGTCCTGTGACTGCCTCATACTGCATCAGGCGATAACAGACCGAAAACAAATGTGCACATACATCCAACCTGCTACCACAGTCACATGGTCACCCCATCCACCCAGTTGTCTGGCCAAACCCACACACTTGCACTCATCTGCTGAAGCACAGACACACAACTGACAGGAGGGATGAACGACCTGTCCATTACCCGTCTCCCAAAACGAGATGATGGCTGTACCATACAACTCTACCAGCGCTGTTCCCTATGAATGGGAATACTATTATGATTACCTTGACCCTGTGATTGTGGATGAGAGCAAGCTGAAATACAACAAGTGTAAGTGTTTTTGTTTCCTATGTTATTTTGTCTTCTTGTATTGCATGAAGGTAACAGTAATTCTCCATTCCGCTTTCAGACTTGATTGTAATAATATTTTGGATAGTTCTGGCTGCTTTTGTGGGATTCCTCTTTGTCACTTTGAATCTAATGTCTAGCAGTGGAAATTTACCAAGGTAAGTGTGAAGCCTCATCTTTCAGTGTCTAGATAGATGGTTAGTGTCACAAAGCTCTACACTAAAATTCCTCCCTCTTAATATTGCAGGAGTCACAGATGCAAAATCAAAGGAAGTCAAATAATATCAGCTGCATGACCTGAGGCTGAGCCTGAATGAGAGCACCTCTTTATGGATATGAAGAAGAATGACTATAAATTGAGGTGACCACACATTCAAACTGATCATTAAAATGAAACTGTGGAGATGATGCCAGGAAACAGAGTGAACTGTTGATTTAGTGGTTGTGTGTAAAAAAAAAAACAAAGCCAATGATTCTGCTTTACCAAATACCTACAAACAGCAAGGCCACATTGACCATTAAGCTAAGCGCTCAGTAACTATTGATCCTGTGTGTCGAGTCTGTCGACAGCCATGTGTGTACATACGAACCCTAGAGGGTAAAAAGACGAGAGCACAGGTATTTTATTGGTATTCATGCTGATGGCATAAATTCGATTTTTCTTGAATTTTCACAACATTTTAACCCCATATTTTGACATAATTAAATTTTAAATATCAAGTAATAAAAAAAACATTGAGAAAAGTGTGAAAGATTTGGAAATCAACATTTTATAACAGAGGGGCTTTTTTTAAAAATAAAATACATTCAGTCTTTTTACAGGAACAAAACATGGCACAAAAATCTCCAAAGAATATAAGGTTTCTTTTGATTGGCTCCATTTCAAAGAACATAGTTGTGTTCAGATGTCCCATTTAACTCTTCAATGTGATGATGTTATTACAGATGGCTCTGATGGCTGCTTGTGATGATTTACTTGTTTTCTTGCTCTTACACTTGGCTCTTGTCACCAAAGTGACATGAGACAGGAACAGCTCTGCTGATGTGGCCCCACTCCACAATTCATGGATGTACAGTGATAACAGATGCAGTCCTGCGTCTGGAAAGGAGAAAACAAAAGTTAATTTCCTAATTTCTTTAGTGTCATTTTCTAGCTTTCCATATACTGAGAAACAAAAAAGACACTAACTCATGTTTTATAGTTAGAATGTATGTGTTAAATAGGTTTGATAATCCAAGACCAAATAAAAATCTCTATGTTATTATCAGGCAGTGGTGGAAGAAGTAATGTTGTGGTGTAAGCTGCATCAAATGGAAATACTCAAGTGCCTCAAAATTTTACTGAAGGAGAGTGCATGAAAAGGTGCACTTGGTCACTCTCTACCACACGAGTGCCAGCAAGCTGTTGAGTCGGCCTGTGTCAAAATCAACTTTCTCCTCTATGCCTGAGCTCAGATTTTCATCAGTCTTATTCTACAGCTGGAAATGGTTGATGTGTCTCTGTGATATCTTATGTGGCTTTGTAAACTGCATGAATATTACAAACAGGGCTTTATTGACTGATTGCAGTGCTTTGTAAGAGCCTCGAACCTCAACAACACTTGGTCTTTGATGGAAACTACAATAAAAGTTCTCAAACTTAGCAATGTTTTCCAGCAATTTGTCCAGATTTTACAAAAAATCCTCTCTTAAGAGTTCAGCTTTGATTATTTGTCACTGCTTTTTTACATGCTTGTACAACCTTGCTCTTAACATCTCTGTGACTCCCATGTGATAATACAACAGCCATATTTCAGTGTAGTGCTCTTACTCTCACATACTCATGCACACACGAGTATGTGAAAAGGATGGTGGGCTCTTACCATCATGATCATCAGTGGCCCCTGGCAGGCAAGCAGAAACGACTGCCTCATGCAGCTCTGGATGGTGGCCTTTAGCCTCCAGTAAGCGGATCATAATGTTGGTAAACTGCTGGAAGGTTTGCTTTCCTGTCGAAATACTGTAGTGACCCTGAGCTTCAATGGTCCGGTGGTAGAGTCGAAGGAGGTCAGCTTTCAAGGCAGGACTCAGCAACACGACATCCACAATTTCCCTGTGTTTTAACACCGCATTTTCAACCCACTGCAAGAAGTCCTTTGTTTTATTTTCATCATTTGAGTCCTCCACCAAGCACCTCAGGGTCCACTTGGTGAGCAGGTGTGCAGTATCCCTGGCCAATTGTCTGGGATCCTGTTTGTCTCTTGGCTGAACCTGCTGAGGTTCAGAGAGGGGAAACACAGGCTCCCAGTGAACAAAGATACTGCTGAGGTAATATTTACATGCTGTCAGGGGGCTTTCTCCTAGTTTCTCAGTTTCAGTGTTGTATGCCAGGTTCTCTTTTTGGGTGCAGGCCTGGGAAAAGGATCCTTTATTTCGTGCCTTGTCTTTCCGTGTCCCTGTGGAGGAAAATGAGAATGTTTATCCCATTATAAATGACAGAGATTCTGTGAAACTGAACAAAGCTCAAAATTCTCTGGTTGTAATGGAAATGTATAACATGCAATGGCTTCACTGTCTGCCTTGAAGGCCTGATTTCAAACATTAATCAGAAATTTGGGGAAATAATGTTGGCCTTTTTAGTCATTATCTCCTTCAAGCTTCTTGGTCTGACACAATGTCAAAAGGGATACACTTACCCATCAATTCCTTCACTCTGCACTTTTCACACAAGACTTGTATTTGGTTACACAGTGCCGTGTTGCCTGACAGTGAGGCCCAGCATAGGAGCAGAGAGAGGGCCTCGGTAGAGGAGAGAGGCTGTGAGAGCAGAGAGAGCCGCTCAGCCTGTTTGTTTATGTTGAGAGCTGTCCCGCGATGCTTCAGGATGGAGCAAAGAGTCTGAAGAAACGAGCTGAGCTGAGCGGCCTTCACACCCAACCTGACAGGGGGAGGTCAAACAAATATTGAGATTATTGATTGACTAAAGACAGTTACCATTTGTTATGTGCAATGTTGGCTGACATCACAACTTTTTAGCAACTCTGGTAACCACTTTTATGTGAAATGTCTGAACATCATTTTCACTCAGACTGCTTATGGTGCTTTACCTGAGGTGTCTGCTGATGGTTAACGCCACACACAAAAAGTCACTGATGAGTGGAAGAGGGAGACACTTCCCTGAGATCTGAGGTTTCTCCTCTTTAGATGAGGCAGTTTTGGCTCCATCCATCTTTTTTTCCTTCTGCCCAAGGTTAGTGAACCACAGCACATGGAGCAGATCTATGATGGCGCTTAGCAGCTGCTGGTCTCGATTCCTGAGGAGAATAATACATACTGAATAAGGTAGAAAATAAATGGCTGAAGAGATTATTGTGGTGATGTGAACTATACTGTCAACATAAATAATCAAAACTATGACTGGACCTCACTGTGAAGCTTACCTTTTTTCAACCATCTGTATCATCCAGGTTAGGACCCCACTGTTTTTGGTGAGGTTATAAGCTGCTTTGGTCACACGGGCTGCTTGGCATAACACCCTGATAATCTGTGACTAATGAAGCGAAAAACACACACACAAAAAAATCCAGAGTAGTCAAAACTATTTTTTTTTCTTATTGGCTGTATTTCAATGCATGAATCACATCGTCTTCATTTGACTTCACTGTTTATGTATGGAATCATTAAGATTTCCTCAGTGTGTACCTGGCAGTGTTCGTCACACAGGGGGCTGCTGCTGAAGCTTAAAAGGCTCTGAAAGATGCCTTGTTGGTCGCACAATTCATAGCAGTGTCCATCGCTTATCCCTTCCTCCAGCACACTCAGGATCCACTCGCGTTCCATCTTATGCTGGAAAAAAAAACAAAAAACAGACAGTGAGTAATCCTCGCATGGCTACAACCACAACACAGAGCCAGATAATGTCAGTCTGAAAACAAAAACAAACAAGATGAAGGTTGAAAGTTGTTGACACACATTTGTTCAGGGTAAAATTTACCCATTGTGATTAATGACTTGCAGAGCAACATGTTTAAGCAGTTTCCTATAATACCTCACCTCCAAATCAAAGCCATAGAAGAGCTTGAAGAACTCAGGGACTCTTCTGAAGTCCAAACTCTGATGGGACAGCAGGAACCTATTTAAAACCACATACATGTGGTCCTCTGGGAAATCACAAAAAAACAAGGAAAAAAAGGGTAATGAGACCACGGCAAGTCAACTAGTGTTGTGGTAGAATATTCTTTTTAGAAATAAAACACCCATAAAACCACCCATAGATTTGAAATTACGCCATTCACTTCCTCATCAGTTCAGTCTAAATCCAGTCTTCTATTTTTAGTAAATATTGTCAAATGACACTGATCACAGACTAACTCTTTCAGGTTTTCAAGGTTACACACCAGGTTTCAGCATCTGCTGAGCCGCTTTTGTGATGTAAGTGGTCAGGACGAACGGAAGTCGATGATTCTGCTGTCGGACTCCATTCTTCACTGTGTCCATCAAGTACAGCAGCTGTGTGACCAAAAACAAGCCCATCAGTGTCTCTGGAGGTGATTTCTTTCACACACTCACACACCAACTTCCCTATCACTTTACCTGTTTCTTCTCTCTGAACTGAGCTCCCTCCAGGTGTTGGTAAAAGCAGCTCAACACGTGGTACGCTGCCGCTCTCACCTTTGGGTCATAGCTACTTAGAGCCATTACGGTTAATCCGAGAGCGTGGCTGGATACAAACTTGAGGCAGTCAACCACACACTCTGTTATGTAGAGGATAAAGAAAATGACACAAATAAACCTTGATGACCAAAACAGATGATTAAGAGGGATGGCAACAGCAAGGAAATACAGTCACCTGGCTGCAGGATGGCACTGAAGAGAGGCAAAAGAAAACAAGGGTCATATAAATTCCCAAGGTCGTTCCTTGTGTCATTGCTGTGTAGCAGCTCCTTGCCTTCCTGTGAAAGAGCAAAAAACATTACAGGTAAGTTTAGCGACACCAAAAAATGATTTCTAATGGTATATAGCTATACAGACACATTAGATCTAATGATATCTCAACTGAAATTCTACAAACCACCCCAGACCAGAGGAGTTGAGTCAGATTACATTTTTGATGTTCAAAGCGATGAAAAACTATGTTTGAAAACCACACTGTAAACAATTTGGAACTACTTCAATCACACAAATTGGTCAGTAATCTAAAATATGTAAACCATGTGTTTGTAAAGACACCACAAGGAATATTTTATTTTTGACTTGGGGGAATTGAGCCTTGAGAAAACCAATTTCTTATAGAAATGTAGTCCTGGAAAGAAAATACCTCCAGGATGATTCTGCGCTGCTGCGGGAAGTGTGCAATGGTTTGGAGCATCCTGTCAGAATTCAGCAGCGCCAACAAGTCGTCTGAGCTCGTCTGCTTCCACAGGGAAGCTCCCAGGCTTTTCCTGGTCTTGTGGTGCTCAACAGCTGCTGGGCCCCACAAGAAGGATCTATGGTAAGAAACTCAGGCTGAATATTGGCAACATACGAGTACACCTGCTGCATGTACAACATAAAAAATATAATGGAACCTACTGAAACTTCAGCAGGCTGACTTGGTTTCTTTCATATTCCTGGAGAAGCTGTAACAGTTTCTGATCTGCAAGATAAAACAAATTGTGAGAAGAAAGGACAGCAGTGACAAACTTTGAAAGTCCTTTGATTTCATATTTTTACCTGACACGTTCAGTGTAGCTCCATACGCTCCCAAAAGTATAACAAAGTGACTGATGTTACACACTGTTGGGCATTTCTTCACCAGACAGAGAAGGAGGGACACTAATGCTTCTGCAATTACAATAAAAATAAACATAGTTATAGTCAGTGACTGAGGGATAGGACTTGAAGTCTGTTTTACTTCTTCTGTGTGCAGTACCTTTAGCCTGATATCTGCTGGAGTCTTCATCAGACTCCAGCATGGTGGGCAGGAACAGAGAATGGCTGCTGGTCATCATGTGAAGGGTGGATAAAGGTATCAGATCCTTCTGGACTTCACTGCTGCCATACATAAGGTTCAACAGGCTGCTCAGAGTGTTCAGGAAGTGGTGATCTCTGAACCTATATCTGGAGTGGAAGAATATTTAATGGGATCATTCATTTAAAGACAATTATCTGATGTGGCAATCAGTTTAATCAAACAACAGGCTGGGTTTTAACAAATCTCTTACTTGAGTCCGTTTTTGACAAAGCTGTTCCATTCAGCTGCAGTGACGTCTTCAGCCGATGTCTGTGTAACGAGGATAGATTATGAGATACATGAAGTCAAGCTATTCATGCAGAGTGAGTGTGAGAAAAGTAAACCCACTAGGAGCGTCTGCAGTCTTTCCAGAATGTTCTGCTCTTTCTCTGATGGGGAAGTAGCCTGATCTTTAGAGTGACTGTAAGAGGCGATGAGACACTTGAGGGCAGCAGAGGTGACAGACTTTCTCCATGTTTCTAGTTCCTCTGGACAATCTGCAAGTTTCTCATCAACAGCATCCACTAGTTGCCATCTGGAAGACAAAACACAGGTAAAAAACACGTAACACTGACTATTTACTTTTTTAGTAGAGTTCATTATTACCTTTCAAAACTGTCCACTTTTTGAAGAGCACTGGGCAGATTGTTGACCAAATCCCTGATGTCCTTTGTGTTTGCTGAGAGTTTGATCAGACTGCTAAGTGCTTCAGCAACGTGGGCTCCAGAGGCTTCCGTCAGGTTTCCCAAAACACACTGTGACAATTTGGCGAGTAGTCCTTGCTTGAGAGCTTTTAAAACTTCATTTTGCACTATAAACACACAGCAATAGAGCGTATCTTAATTAATAAATAGGCAATAACAAAGTGTCAAATTATTTTGATGTATGCTTTAAAATACTGCAAACTTGTTTTAGCACACACCATCTTTGGGTCTGGCTGGATCCTCTCTGCCTGCCACCTGTAAGTAAGTGTTGATCAGTGGAAGGAACATTTCTCTTTGGTCTGAGAGCTTCTTCATGTTTGCTGGCTCCAGACACCACACCTCAAAGTAGAGGCGGTGGGTAGAGGAGTTCTGCAGCAGCAGGGAGCTGATGGCCTGAGTGTCTGAGAGAGGCTGCTGAAGACAGTGCAGCAGCACATCTGTGTGGATGAGTTTGGCACTGCCTGGCTCACTTGACAGGGCCTGGAGCAGGAATGTCTCCAGTGCAGGGCTGGAGCAGGACAGCAGCAGCGTGCCCAGGCCGTGGAAGTGCGCCGGTGTCAAAAAAGGGCTTTGGTCCTCGGAAGGGTTAGATTTACACTCTGTGAGGATCTGCAATGCTGCATTACCGTACACACTGAGCTCAGCGTGCGTTCCCTCACCGCCAGGAGAGATGAGGCTCTCCTGGGGTAGAAGTAGCAACTTGGAGATCACCTCCCTTAGATTACAGGGGTCCATGTAGCTATGCAGAGACAGGAGGGCCTGGAAAGGTCGGGACTGTGTCTTGGCACCCTGAGAGCCCTTCTCTGTTAATTCTTTGAGAGCAGCTCTTTCTAAAGCTCCCATGTAGCTGCTAAGAAGCTCCAGGTGACCTAAATCATGTAGAATGGGAGCGCTGATCTTCAGCAGAGCCAGAATGTCATCAGTCAGCTGAGCACACAGACGCTTTAGTCTGACAGGGTTCAGAGTATGAGGAGGCAGAGCACACAGCTCCAGAGCAAGAAACCACTGCTCCAAACATGGATGTTTGAAGATGGAGCCAAGAGCCGAAACAAGGACCTAGAGAAAAGACAGAAGCACATCAGATTCATTAAATCTAGATACTGTCAAAATAAACTCATTGTGTTTGGTCAATGGGAAGAATGAATTTTTTCTAACCTGGTCTTTATCAGCTTCTGCTGTGGATGACTGGTTGAGTTCCAGGAAGAAGTCTGATCCTTCTTGGAAGTTTTCTGCTGCTGGCTCAGGCTTGTTGGTCTCCTGGAAGCCTTGTAGCTTTGTCACCAAATCCTGGAGTTGTTTCATTAATGTCTTCAAAACGGCAGCTCCTGTGTCTTTGGAGAACTGTACAGAAGAACATGATGTTCTGTGTATACTTTGAACTTAGCAGTCTACTGAATAGTGAGTCTTTCTCCCTTACCGTGCCAAAGTTATCCACTGTTGATTTGATGTAGAGTAACATCTGCTTGATTGCTACAGGAAACTCAGCCATCGACATGGATGCCTGAGTTTCTTCCACACTCTTCCCGAAGGTGTCCTCAAGGAAAACGCTTGGTCCTTGGCTATATGCAGCTTTCATTAGTGCAGTGTATGAGCTAGAGGCTGGCAGAACCTTTGAAAGGCACTCAGAGGACTTGAACTGCAAAAAAGAGAGATTTTTTTTTCTCTACACAAAGAAAATAAACATCACTCATTCAGTTAAAGACTCTCTTGGTGGCAATGAAAACTGACCAGTTCCTCCCGGCACTGCTGTGGTAGCCATTTGGAATAATACTGATGAAGGCATGAGATGGCAGGATGAGGGGAAGCACCGAGTTCAGAGGAAACAAGCTCTTTATCGTACTGCAGCATAGCCAGGCAGAGGGGGAGTGGCTCTCTCTGACAGTGCAGCACATCAGAGAGCACAGCTGATAAGTACTCATATACAACTCCTGAGGGAAGAAGACACAGATTGTTATCTAAACATGGGAATTAATTTTGAAATATTTATCAGAGCAGAGAAAACACTTCAAGCATGAAGATGAAAAGTTGCACTTTTGATGAGGCAATTTATGAACTGTCAAGCTGCAAAAGAAAATGTAGGTCTGCACCCAGATAAAGTCATTCTACTCTCGACTTTTGACTCTTGACTCCCTACACTGGCTTCCTGTCAGCTTCAGGATCCAGTTCAAAATTCTTGTTTTGACTTATAGAGCCCTTCACGGTGAGGCACCTGAGTACCTGTCTGAATTGCTACATGTGTACGCTCCTCATAGGACACTCAGGTCTGCCGATCATGGTCTGCTGGCAGTTGCTCGAACAAGACTCGGGACTAGAGGCGACCGAGCCTTTGAGTCTGCTGCGTCCAGATTGTGGAACGCTCTCCCACAGAATTTACGGCCCGCACAACTGTCGAGTGCTTTAAGAAGCACCTTAAACCCATTTGTATAGGCAGGTGTTCTTTGACTGTCTTCTGTGATTTAGTTCTGCAACGGCTGCTGCTGTTTTATTTTGTGTGTATTTATGGTTTTGTATTTTAATCCTGTAAAGCACTTTGTGAGTTTCTCTCTATGACAAGTGCTATACAAATAAATGTTACTTACTTTAATGTAATATATTTTCTGTTTGTCCAAATTAAGGCAGGTGTGCTTTACCTTTGTTTGCTGGGAGTCTGTTTCGGGCCTCCAGGGCAGCAGGCACGACCACACTGAAGGGAAAGGTTTGGATAATGAGGTCTTCGCTCAGAGATGGACCGAACTCCTCCATCCCACCGTCGTTACCCTCCATGATGACATCCAGCATGTCTAAAACATCTGGAACACATGGTCAGATTGTAAAAACTGAGTCTCAGACACAGTTATGGATGGAGGCGATAACTCGGAGATTCCACCTATAAAATGCTCACCGTCTATGTGTGAGACAGGGATACTGGCAGCGTCGCCTTCCTGGCTACCCAGGTTAGCTTGCAGATTAGCTGCCTCCTGGACCAGGCTGGCAACCTTATCTGTGTATGTGTGAGAATTGCACACGAGTTTTACCAATACCTAGAGACAGAGACGAGGAGTTCAGGATCAGTTACATCCGCTATGACATGATTCCACATTTATTATTTTGTCTAACCAACAGTAATAGGTAGAAGTGTTGCGTAGATGGACTCACCCTCTCCAAGAACTGGATGACAGTCTCTTGTTGATGTGGCTCTACTCTGGCCAGCTGGTCAAGCCACAGCTCGAGTTCAGTCCAGGTGTACTCAAACACTCCACTGTCTTTTAGCACCTGGATACAAGGCAGCAAACATAGAGCAGTGGTTGTTTACCCTTAAAACCTTTAGCAGTACTGCTGGGAAAACATGGTGAAGTTAATGTGAAACACTGGCAGTTAAATGTTAACAGATATATTTCCTAAGCTGCTCTCATCTCATTAGAGTCATAAATATGCAGTTTTAACACAGTATTATTATTATGCCTGAGGACAAATTATTTTTCTTAACTGTAGGGGCACAACCAACTGCTTACATATCCTCTCGAAATGATGCTGTGCCCTCAGATGAAATAACTTGCCAGCTACTATGGGGGTGAACTTGTGCAAATGTATTTCAAAAAGTGTATTTGACTTTTTGTTCTATCACATTGTTTTCTGTCTAGTATCTACATATATAGAAAAAAGTCAAATATAACATGAACATAAAAAATCCATGGCTCACTATATATAGCTTCAACTGGAAACAAATGCACAAAGGGAAAGATGAAATATTTCTTACTTTCAGAACCAGCAGCCGTGTGGAGGTTTTCAGGTGGCCACTGTTGCTGCTGACAAACATCTTAAGAAGCAGGTAGAGTACTGACTTCTCTCCGGAGGATGATTCAGTATCTGCAACATCCTGGGAATAACAGTAATATAGACAGCAACGCTGATCACAAAGCACTACAAAGTACTTTCTAAAACAGCTATCATAGAAAATAACCGAGTACCAAAGAGGAAATAAAAAATACAACTTGGAAAAGCATTTAAGATATTTACAGTTCCTTCGATTCTTCTTCAAAGATGTGAGCAAAACTAAAACTGAATCCAAAACCAAGTGGACTAAAAAGATGATATAGACATACACTGATCTCAAAACTGCCAAGGAAATGCAAATAGCAAAGGAACTAGCACAAATAAAAGAGAGACGGGAAAAAGAACTATATGATAAGACAATATAGACATATTTTGGGCCTGTTCGAAAAATTTTAATGTTTTGGGAAAATGTCCGGAAACGTACACAGCAAAATCTAGGGCTACAGATCCCATTACCATGCATGCATACTACTTTATTTGGGTCACATCCCGAAGGAAATGATGGGAAACGGCAAATACCTCTTGAAGATATTCACAAAACAAAAGAAAAAGCAGTTACTTGTAAATGGTCACAAGCCGATCCAGCAACAGTTGGAAAATACTGACTTTTCTGCTAGGATTAAAAAATGATTTATATGCTACAAGATGGTCAAAATTGCCGTTCTTTTGCCGTTTTGGCATGTCAATATGCTGGATATATTTGTTTTACTGTTGCAGATGTTTGCTCCAGGCACTGTAGGGATGTACAAGAGAAAATGACACAGAAAATCATAAAACACCACAGACAGTGTAATTTATTTACCTGTATGCGGAACCAGGAGAACTTGCTTGCGGGGAGATCCAAGGCCAACTGCAGTATCTGATACTGCAAAAGTGGGGGAACCTCGTCCCTTACTCCTTTCTCTGACACAATCCCTACAGAGGCAAGTACACATTGTAACGCATATGATAAATAGCGTTATCCACCGCCCCATGGATTGTTTTCTTTCTGGCTTCGTTGAAAACAAATGCACATGGCCGGGAGGAGAAAAGCAACCGGACTTGCATAGTTCCCCTTTACAGCCTACTGTTAGAAGCCACACCGATACTGAAAATCACATCTGCTTCATTCTTACCTTTTAGTAGCTTGCTGAAGTCAAATTTGCACTGGCTAACCAGATGTGGCACCACTTTCTGGTAGAGACAAATGACCTGGAGAATCAGAGCCTTGAGCATGATGACCTCAGCTGTTTCTGCATCTGCCCAACATAAAACACATCAGTCAGTCAACTGACATTACTTTTCTTTTCTCTTTCTTTCACAGGAACACCAAACGGTATAAATATACTGTAAATGTTATTACCAGGCACATTCTTATTATCTGTCTGCTCGGCGCTCCCTTCTGTTTTGGCCTTTTTCTCTTCACCACTTATCTTTTCCTTCTTGCTGAGCGACTGCCACTTTGACACTATGCTGGTCATGTCGGGTAAAATCTGAAGCAGAGCACAAAAATGAGGCACTTAAGTTGTTGAGTGGTGCGTCATTATTATTTGTGTGTATAATGGCAGCACTTTCCTGAGCTTACCTTGCTGAGTGTCTCTCTGTACTGCTGCACCAAATCACCAATCACATCAACAGTGTACAGATCTGAGCTGCGCCACTCAGACTTATCCAACAGGTACTCTATATTCTTGTTGGCCCTTTGCAAGATGAAACTCATCAAGGACAGAGTTGTAAGTTGCACTGCTGTGTTGGAAAGCTGTTTGATACACATGAAAGATCATGAAAATAAATGTCCAAAAATTACACTTTTTTTTTTTCATTGTTGACTGTGATTATTTTATTTTACTTCATTTCATGAGACTTGATGACTTACACTGAGGCCCTGTGTGAAGAAGGCCTTGTTACAGACTGGAGGAAAAGATATCACCATGATCATGGACAGCAGACGAGTAAGGGGGATGACCTCATTGGTTTGAAAGACGGTGGAAAGCTCTGGTTGGGCCTGGTAGATCTGACACAAAAAAGTGAACAGCACCATTATTGTCATGCCATTCAAAATAAAAGGAATTAGACAAGACAGACGCCTTAAGATAAAAAAACACAGCAGGAATGATCACCTTTTTGAGTAACCTGACATTGTCCTGCCAAGCACTTTTGAGGCGAGGCATGTATGAATACTGAGTCTCCTTGAAGTATCTGGCCAGAATATCAGGGCTGGCTTTCAGTATGTTCACCACCAGCTCTGCCACCAGTTCATCCTCGGTGGCCTGCTTCAGCCCCACCAAGAACTGAAGCAAGACAATGTTACCTGGTCTAGAAAGAAAATAAAATGAAATCAAATGTCAACATGAGAGATGTTTTCAGAGTACAAAGCAAATACGACATCCCTCACATCACTTACCTGCCAGCTGTGCCAAGGCTGGCATCATGAAAGCTGATGCCATGCTTACGAGAGGAGCAGAGGTCAACAAGGAAACTGTGAACCAGTTCCCGGACGACAGATGTCCCAGCACCATCGGAGTTCTCCGCCATCTTACAAATAAAAAAAATAAAAATGTGACTTGAGTTGAAGAGCCTTTATTTAATCTGCACAAGAGAAAAGCAAATAACTTACTCTATTATCACCAGTTGTTGCGTCCACGATCCCATTCCACTTATACAGAGATGCAATGTTCGCCAACACAGCAGGTGTGAAAAAACGCACTTTCTGTGTTTTACTTATGGCCTTGTTCAGTACAACCTGCAGACAGACAAACAACAACAGATCTAAGTGCCAAGTCTATACACTGAGTCTTGAATGGAGCTTGTGAGGAGCCGTAACATACTCTTGTCTTCAGTGTGGACAATATCAGATTGACAAGAGACATCCTGTCCTCCTTCAGACCTGTGCTCAGGATCTCTGGCAGGAGCTCTGTTGAACCAAATTAAAGTGTCATCAACACACCAAAGGTAACTTATTCTGTAAATGATAATCCATATCTAATAAATACCTTTAATCTCTAATATCTGTCCCACCGTAGCATTATCTCCAGACACCAAAAAGGACAGCACAAACTGGATAAAACCCATCCGGACATCAGGTTTTCCCTGGACATTTTCAGTGGTAAATGTAAGCATAACTTATCAACAGAACCTAACAAATTCCAAAAGATGTTTAAAACTGAAAAAAAGCTATATCACACCTTCTTATCCTTTCTCTTTGCCAGGCCAGACAGTGACTTGTTGATGTAAATGTGACTTAAAACTTCTCTCGCAGCTTCTGGTCCTTGAGAGACCAAGGCTGACAGGAGACTGAGGCACTGACGGACAAACCTGTGCGTGTCAGTTAAAACAAAGTTAGGTCTTTGGGCAGAGGGCAGTTTTTTTAAAATGTCCTGTGGACCTGTATTGAGCTCAGTGGACCAACCTGTGGTTTTCTGAGTGGAAAGATCCCTGCAGAAGTCTCATGTAGCTAGAAACGGTCTTTTTCACAATAGCATTGCCAACCATGTTGAAGTGGGTCAGGTCACTCGCTGTCCTCAGAAGGATCATCTCCAGGCTCTCAAAAACCAGCATCATCTGGACAGAGGTATGATTAGATTAGAAATTCACTGGTCTAAAATCAGGAAGTGAGTCAGTGCTGTTCACTGAGAAAAGCTCATAGGTCTTACCTCATTCTCTGTGTGCTTTTCCCCCTCTAGTAATTTGAATATCTCTGCACACTCCATGGAGATTTTAATATACCCTTCAACCACGTCATACAGGTCAGAGCACGGTAGCTTCTTAGCCGTGGATATGAATGTCTCCAGCCCTGCAGGCGATAACAATATTAATCCAAGCAAAGCAGAGGAGAAGAAGATCTGCAGTGTGTGTGAGCAGGCTGTCGAACCCGCACACTAACACTGCACTAATGTAGATAAAATACTATATAACTCCCAATACTACTAAAATACTGAGGTGAAATTACTTCGGTGAGTAAAAGCAACCACAGGTGTACATATACACTCACCCTTCATGGCTGTGGTGGGTTCCTTCAGCATGGCTTTAAATAAGGTCCCATTGAACTCCGGGACTTTTTCTTTTTTGGCGGGAGTATCTGACTCCGCTGAGCCTTCGCCGCGGCGCTTGTTACCCATTTTCATGTGTAGAAAATCAGATAGTAGTAATTTGAACTTTTTATGTCAGTCTCCTGCCATTCAACTTCTGCCACAGTTCCCCACGTTGCGGTGTAAACAGAAAGCTGTCCAGCGAAATGTCGTCCGGGTGGAAACTTATTGCTGCTGAACCTTCGTTCCGCGTTCTTAATCTTCCGTCGCCGTCAGTGCTTCAGCTCTATATTCTCTACAATGCTTGAGCTCCATTACCTGCATTTATATACCTGCATTACTGATGACACTGTTAATACCTATTCATTATAGATCTACTAATTAGACCTGCAGCTATTAGAAACCTGTTCAGTTATTAACAGCCAAAAAAAAGAGGATTGTATACACACAGGTAGGTAAATCAGTTAAGTCCACTTGATACAAGTGAACCTGCCCTTGGCACATTCCATAAACTGTACAATTGTACAATTATCAGTTATTAGGCTGTAATTATAATCACCATTACATCAATTATCCTTAAATATTCCCCTTATATGTGTATTATGTTTATATCATTTGTAGCACTGGGTCTGTAACCACCAAGTAAAAAAAAAATTGTCCTGGTTGTTTCCTCCTGCAGTTGTAATTGTCAGATATGAACGTTTACAGAATGAAAGAGACTGACTAATGTGTGGATTATAATTAATATTAGTCTTGACCTTTGTATTTGATTAGTATTTGTAAGCTTATCAGTACATCCCCAGTAGACATTCTTGTTGCTGTAATATCTTCTGTAACAGCTATTTTTGTCTCACAAGAAGCTCTTTAGCTGTATCATCAATGTGTTATGCCTACTGTGATGAAGAGTCTTCATATACACTCCTATGTCAGACAGCACAGATGTCACTGATTTAAATATAGGAAAAAAGATCAGCATTTCTGAGCATTTTTGGTGTCCAGTTGTCAACATACCTTGTTTTAGTTTCAGTCAAATAGGCTACAGCATAATAATTTTGGGAAAACACATTTTGGTGGGACCACATAGACATAGTTGTGGTTTAGCTCT
Organism: Selene dorsalis; assembly: GCA_900303245.1. Taxonomy (NCBI): domain Eukaryota; kingdom Metazoa; phylum Chordata; class Actinopteri; order Carangiformes; family Carangidae; genus Selene; species Selene dorsalis. The sequence continues at coordinate 16,260 of OMNW01011605.1, read as the reverse complement.
GTAGCCTATTTGAAGCGTATGTGGTTTTAAAGTGGAGCCTCCTCTCAGTTATTCTTTCAACAGACTTTTGCAGGCACTGCCCAGCCATATCGCTGTGTAAAACTGATAAGAGCCCAATGCTTTTGAGTAAAACCATTAGGAACACAAGGTGTTCTCTGAAATATTAAACCCATTTACATTGTACTGTTGCAGCGTTTTTTAAATTATAATTGTATATTCAACAGGGTTACAAAGAGGGAAACTCAAGCAGCGCATCTGGTCACTGTACTCAAAGCTTCATAAGGCGGCATTGTGTTTGGCTGATACAAAACTCACAAAGACTGTATTTCCAGATGAAATGTGCTGTCAGTAATTGCAGGGATAGGCAGCACTTGTTATTATTTAGTGGTATGAACGAGACTGTAATCTGCACCACACACAAAAGAATGGCAGCATAAAATCAGAGCTGTTCCCATTTGAATGAATTAATGTACTCTTAGTTGCCATTTAGTGAAATGACCACCAGGGGTCACCTCTGTTTGAGTTGGGATTGAATTTTGGTGTATCCGCAAAACTTTTCACTGACACTAATTTACAGGTAGACTGGTTAACACCAGATGCCCAGATTATACAAGAGGCCGGATTAATCAAATGTCATTCTGTTGACAGACCTGCAGTGAATCACCTTTGGAGGGGGTGCAACATGTTTTATGTTCTAAGATAGTTTAGTAATCATGACGAGTCTCCAGATTCACTGTGTTAAAACATAATTATGTAAGATCCAGTGTGAGGCTGAGCCTACAGGCAGTCTGCTATTGTCTGGGATGTTACTCGGAGCCCTGATGATTTGATTATAGCTCACTGCTGTGCATGCTATAAAACACATCTGCCTGTGGTGCAGAAACAGCCAAACACTACTTTGAAGGCATTTTTAGAATAAAACTCTAAATTTGGCAAATCGGGTTTTTGCCTGTAAGACATTACACACTAATATTTGTGATATGACAGGGTACCATTGTAAAACTTCTCTTTGAGGTCCTGCATCACTTACACATGGTAATTACACAACTCTGGCTAATATACTGTCAGATTCTCATTTGTGGGAAAAAAGTTCTGAAGACTTGGGACCTATTTATTAACTCTGTGTTGTGAAGCTTGTAATGTTTAATTTTCTTTTATAGCAAACTGCATAGGTTTTAGGTGCACCAAATGAAACTGTGGCCATGTTTATCATGTGAAAAGTGTTCTGACGCAACTTGGCCAAATTATGATTGTCATTTTGTTCACAGCAACTGAACAGAATATTCAACAAATGAGTGCCTGGGTAAAAGCAAACCAGATTTATCTGTAATCACAGTGCAGCGATAAAAAACTGTGATACAAATGTGATCCCAATATTCTGGCTTGACAGTCAACCATGATGAAAATAAGTCTGTGATCTTTTTATGCTTTTCATCACGGGTAACTTTACTTACTAGTGTCAGGATTTGGTTCTTACAAACTCCTATAGCTGTGCTTCACGTTTGTCGTGTTTGGCTTCTCTCTTGCTTTGATAGTTACAGAATCCCTTAATGTTGAACTGTAGGTATAAAGAGTGATTAATAAACAATTGATTTTTAATAAAAAATGAAAGAATGAAAATCTGAAGACTTCTCTTGCAGATTGCTTAAACATCTGATTTTGACAAGAAAGGGCCATTTTATTCAAATTCAAATGATTTTTTTTTTTTTTTTACATTCTTGTGAATTCTCTAATTCCTTTAACTGTCAGGAGTGCTGGCCTGCAACATACTTGGTGGTGGAAACCAGAAGACTTCTAGCACCACTGCATTTATCTGGATTCGGACCGAATGAAAACACAAGCCTGATGTGGCAGTATTTCTACATTTTTTCTGCACTGTACAATTTATGGCAATAGAAGCACTGAGCCACAATAAGAAATTGACTTTCTGTTCCATTCACGCTGCATCCTGAGACTTTGTCCTTGCTTTGTGAAGGGATCGCTCTGAGTTACTTACTTTACCAAATTCTATTGACGTGAGATTCATTGTTGATTTCTAACCTCTGTCTGAATTGTACAATTTGTCAAAGCACCACTGCTGCTGACGCCTTGGAGGAAGATGCCATTTAAAGCACTTCTAACTGATGCAGAGAAAACACAGTACCGTGGTGACCTTATTGACTATCCATTAGAAGATATCAGTCCCTTTTACATGTGCTTAACTGCTGCGTATTTGAATGTCAAGTCATTAAAGCATGAGCATTTTCCTCATTAAGACCTGTTGCTGAAGTGCTCCTGTTGTGGGACCAAGCTGCTGTGTCGGATGAGAGAGGAAGCAGGAGTGGCACAGCTATGCAAAACCTTTTCCGGTCCATAAATGCCATGTTTATTTTTGAAATTCTGGCCTTATGTGCACTACTTCCTAAAATACCATCTCTGTGAAATAAAATGTTGGGTGTACAAAGCCTGTCACAACTCTGTCAGGGATGGTCAGGCCCTTATAGCCCAGAGATGTTTTGAGCGGGATGTTTGTCAGCTCAAAAGGGTTTTAGCCACATGTAACTCAGGCAGAGTGATCATGTCAGCAGAAAGGTAAACCCCCTCCTTTTTTGTAGTGGAAAAGAAAAAAAAAAGTTATTCATGGCATTGATCTCTTTCATGCCCCAATGTGCTACACCACTCAGCACTGATACATGAAGGAAAAAGCATTGTAGAAATAGAGGAAAGAATAATTTTGCTAGATACTTCAGCAAGGAGGAATAAGTAATTATTTTTTGAGCGTTATTCCAAAGTTTGAGAGGGTCATATAAAACACCCATAGAAATTGCACAGTATTCTCTTTTCTTTTGGTGCAACAGTAAATCATAAGATTATATATTATACTTGTGTGTTTACTTCCTGTATTATGATGCCAGTGGATCTGGATAGAGGTGCTGGGTGGTTTCCAAGGAGTTCTTTTCCACAGCTGAAGCCACTTTACCATGCCTGTTTTCACCACAGTGCACCACAGGCCCTTCTGTGAGGTTACTGTGCTTCCGTTGTGTGCCTCTCGCAGCGTCCCAGGCCCTCCTCACGATAACACTACAGCCAGTGCTGTTGAAGGATCAAAGATCACCCCACGCCTAACAAACAGCTAGACACTTGGCCTATCATAAACATCTGGGAGTGGTTGGTTGCAGCTGTTGGTGCATGCCCACACCCCTGAAACAATCAGGACTCAGGCCAGATGTGGAGATCATCTCACGTAAGGTACAGATGTTTCTGTTCCTCAGAGTCACTCACCACAAGGAAAAGTAGGATGCTTTCTGAAGTCCTATTAAATTTAGACTGTTTGTGCTGCACCCATATTGGGTTCAGTGCCTTGGGACATGCCACCGGCTTGTGGGTTGTCACTATTCGGCAAGCTAATTGAAAACAGTGCTGCTTTCAAAATGCTTATGGAAAACAGTGCAAAAAAGATGGTGTTTTTTCCAAATGGGTGAGTGTGAACCACTAAATATCACCTAGTCTGACCCCACCGATGATATCGAATGTTGCAGAGCCTTTTCATCCATTTGACATAATAAGCATTTATATTTCAATTCTAGATATATGTTGCCAGAAATTGGGTCCTGTTGAAGTAATTTTGTGTTTACCACAGGAGACTCCACAACATACCACAACCCCTCGGTGTCACATCCCAACAGCTGGGAACCCTACCAGGGATTTTGCTGTCACGCTTGTGTGTGTGAAAGAAATATTCAGAAAAGTAAAAGTGACAAAACCACCACAGAACAACACTACTACTGGGCAGTTTCGTGTTAAGCTGGATATTTAAGTCCTGCGTTTTTTAATGTGAAATCTACCACAAAATGTGTCACTGAATATGAGCTGTTAAACATTTTAGCAATCATTACTTTAATTTCCTGATGTTTGATCTGAGTCAGTCCCATCATCACTGCTCCATTCAATATTTTATTAGAAGCTGTTCTGCTGCTACACATAATATATCATATTGTTTGAAGAAACGTTTCATACAGCTTTCAGAGCAGCTTTTTGTCAGTGTCCAGTCTTGGAGATGATGCATTAGAATCAACTGTGGACATGTAAAGTTAATGACTTGTAGACATGAAGATACCTATAGAGTGATGGCAGAGCTGACATATTAATGCACTGGATATGATGCTAATACCAGACCGGGGACGGTCTGGAGAGAGTCTTCCGCTCCTGCAGTCTCTCTGTGGTGATTAGAAAAACACTTTGGTGGATATTACACCCTGTTATTCTTTCCCTCTGCTGTCTCTGCCTGTTCCCTCTCTCTGCACACCATTAAAACAACATCTTTGGCCCAGACTCACTGAGCACGACACAGTTTGGTGAAGTACCCTCACTGTGACCC
>OMNW01011605.1:0-11883 GCA_900303245.1 Selene dorsalis | reverse complement strand
CCCCCCCTCATCCTTCTCATGAATGAAATGGTTTTGTTCTGTACATCAAAGAGAAGGTCTACTGTTTACACTGGCTTTTACTTTCTGTATATCTCTTCCTCAGGTCTGTCCCTGCAGTGTGAGCATGATGAGTTAGAGCTTCCTCATAACACTTGTGGGCCCTGACAACATCAGTCCCCCTGCTATGCAATTGTTTTTAATCTGGAACTAGATAGTCATCCATTGCTGAAGTTTCATGTCTGCACTACTTTTGCGGTCTCTCCATCACCAGCCTCTCCTCCAGCTGCCTGGTGGTCTTCAAAGAGGCCTAATGTGGAACCATGCCTGTACCCTAAGGTCTTTAAGTCTCCCAGGATTGTTACCTGTCACACAATGTCACTGTGGAATACTGGCTGAATCCTGCTCTCATTTCTTGTCAGATCCTTAGCTCCAGATATTAGACAGCAGAATAGAGTGTGAGCAAGTTGATGACTGGAGTTAACAGTGGTTTTCTTGTACATCAGTCAGCAGATGTGAAGCAGCAGCTGTTCCTGACAGTGATAAATCTCTCTGAAGCTTTTCTGTGAGGGCACAATGTTTTAATTATCAGTCTATTTATTGGAGGCCATGGGTAAATTACTTATTATTACCACTTGAATGTGAGCCATGCTTTCTATATTACTAGATTTGTTTCCTCTGTCCATGTTAATTATAATTTCTCTGGGAGTATTAGGTCAAATGTCATGACATGGGTCATGATAAAATCTACAACTACACATAGCTGCCAATTTAGTTCTGACTTTACAATGGTATAAAATAATTAGTCAAACCTCTTGCATTTCACGTTTTGGAGCAAACAGATTTAGTTTTTGGGTTACCTCTACCTTTTGCTACAGTGGATCACTGAGAATCTCTAATTTGACTTACATGTTGTTTGACCGTGGGGGAAGTGGTTTGCAGGAGCAGTAAATAGATGTGAGCTAAAAATTGATCATAAACATTACACATTTGTTGAGTATGTAGTTTTCTCCATGCTTTCAGTTTAATTGAAAAAAAACAAACAAACTGAAATGGTTTCAGCCTTGGAAACACTGATTCTGCACTGCTAACTGGTCCACTGACATGCCATGCAGAAGCCACAGGCTGTCTCCTGTGCATCCTGAACCTCTCCCATCCGTCTTTGATCACACAAGTACTTTATCTCTTACGACAGCCTTGCTATTTGTTAATTATTTGGCTAAAGGCGTTGGCTCTAGGTTCTTGAACTGATGAGTGTGGAGTAAAACGTCTCCCTGTGCTTCAAGAAGAGGACTGTGCTTCAAAACCCCAGGGAATCATCAAAGGGTTAAAAGGGGGGATGTGGTTATTTACGATATCTGAGGTTATGAAATCATTTCTTTCACCATTCAAATGATTACACCGGTGTATTTATCTATAATTTCTGATGCGAATCCTTGCCTGCGTATTTTTAGTTGTGGGCTCAGCAGCTGGTTTATAGAGTGCTACTGATTATAGTGTTTGCACAAACCAAAGCACATATGGCTCTGACAGTATCATAGCAGCTCTTTTCATGAACATCTGTGCATGACTAACACTGAAACATGACATTCTGATGTCGGCTCTTCCCATGGGCCACTTATATATTAGATTTATACATTAGAGTCTTCTTGAGTCTACTCTGGATTTCTATGGTTTTACTGTTTAGCTTTTTACCTCAACTCTTGACACAAATTTATTATGTTTCCCAAGATGGGCGTATTTTACACGATAGGCTGTGTTGCATGCAAACGCGGCTTTCACTTGGGTGATTTAAAGTCATGGACGACAACTGACCAGCTGTCCTGTCTTCAGAAGATGGCTGTACATGGTCACAGCTGTGTGTAGTTGCCCTTTGATTTCACTATATTGTTAAGATTCTCACAGTATGAATATGTGGTAAGACTCCTACATTTTACAGCTGAACCTGGCCGATGATGAATACGAGTCTTTGTAATTTAAAGGCTATGCTCTAAAGACAAACACAACATCAAGCACATACAGACTATATACATATATATTTAATGGAATTTACCAAACAGTCTTATTAACTATTTCCATTTCCACACACATGTAAAATGTAAAAGTGTAGATTGTAGACGTGTAGAGTTTGGTTTATCTTGTAATATACACACTTTTATTGTCTTAGTCTTTGATTTATGACTTTGGTATTTAATACAAATGAAAACCTGTGACCACATGTGCATTTTAGATGTGTGGAAGTTACATTACTGAAAATTTATGGTAGCCGATAGATGAGCAAACATACACTAAGTGTATTGGACCATAGAGCTGGATGTTGACCCTACCAGCATGGAGAGTTTAGAAAACCCTGAGGATAAAGGATAGTTTTCTAGACCAATAGGTTTCAAACAGCTTCCGCTGCTCTCCATCATCACCACTGGGAGCCCATGAAGGATGGCTTTTACTTTATTGTCCAAAAAGATGCATGTCTCCAGTGTTTACTTCCTCAGACAAATGGCCAGCTACACTTGACCTCTTATCCCTGATTCCTGTTGGGGTTTTTTGCTCATAGCTGAGTGATGATGACAATAGCACTTCCTCTGTAGCTGTGCACCTGGTGGTGAGTCTGTAGATGCCAGGATCCTTGTGTTTTACGGAAAACAAGACAGTTTTAGCTCAACTGGATGAATTTAAAACTTCACAACAAAAATGTAGGAAGAAAATAGGGAAACCATCAAAGGAATACAGCCGAGATAATTAATCCCTTATATATGTAAAGAAAACAACAAATTCTAAAGCAAGCTTGTTTTCTGCAGGACAACCCTGTAAACCAATAAGGCTGTCAACAGCCGCATGGTGCTTTTGATGCAATTTCTTTCTAATTTTGAATGGCATGAATAAAAGATGAGAAAAAGTGTAAATCCCAAAGTTTTATGTATTGGGTTGGTTTATGTGCTGAATTCATGATGCTGTTTTGTATTTGCATCTGCATGAGGAACTATTTAACTTTTCTAACTATTCATCCCTGTTTCTTGTTATGTAAATGTTTACTCATGAGCATGACTGTATGTATCATGTGACCCTTGGACAAAGTGTTGGTAAAGCTGGCAGCCTTCAGGCCTGATTCCTTACCCCCCGAATCCATGACTGGCACAATAGCATTCTGTGTGAATAAGTCCCTTTTTGAAGCCATAACCACAGTATAAAACAACTAAATCCTACTGTTATCTTTAACAAGAAAGCTGTGTTTGGACCATCACTGCAGCAGCGTTGCTCAAAGGAACATTGGCAGCTTCTAGTTCATGTGGCGCATTATGAAACTGACACTTCTTTTGGCCACCGTTTGTATTGGGTCTGCTTCCCCATATGGAGCTGATTTAAGGAGGTTAACTATACATGGACATTTGTAATTTTGTTTTTCCCTCTGAACTCAAGCGGGGTTATGGACTACTGGCAACAAATCATTGTTTACTCTTCAGTATTGATTACCTTTTGTCTATGTGCTGACATTGACTGACACGTCCATAGTTAATTTTTTTTTTCTCTCGCTGCCATAATACAGGGATATAATTTATTGGTGATAGGAGGGTGTGGGTCATTTATGTTTCCTGTGGAACCAACTGAAAGCTTCACATCTGCCAAAGAAAATGATCACAGCAACGGGCTCATGGCAGACAAAAATAGTTTCCACTGTTCTATATTATTTCAGTTTACCCTGTCACTCCATGTGTATGCTGCTGTGAAGGAGCACCCTTTTTTAGTAACACTGGCTGTGATCTGCTGGTGTGCTCAGGAAATGCAGCTGAGTAAGAGTTTGGTCTCACTGAAGAGATGCAGGAATTCACCTATGTTGCTCTGTGCTGACCCTGATAGTGATTGTTCACTTCAGTGCCAGGGCTTATTGCCATGGTATGCTTCAAAATGACAGACCAAGTAGAGTCAACAGTTTCTAAACTCTCTCAAGTGACAGCATTGTGAAGTGTGGAGTAATGGGATTAGAGGATTTTTTTTTTCCTTTCCTCAAAGAAACGTTTGCTTGAACAATTTAATTGTTTTGGGAATTCCAGGGCAACGCTCTCAATGCTGAGCATTCCTCTCCTCAACAATATAATGCATTCCTGGAGAATAAAAGTGATCTCCATCAGAATAAGTTAGACTCCCCACAATGTCTCAGGAATTTCGTCCTGCAGGAGAACGACATGTTGGACTGCGTGATTGATAGTGTATTAATCAGAAAGCATTCACAGTGGACCGCCTGAGAGGTTGTGATTTTTCTGAAGTGGGTGTCATTGATAAAAGCCAGACTGCTGTTAACTGGGGCAAGCAGATCTGATCCTGCATGCTATTAAAAAGCAATGAAATTTGAAGGAGAATATAACATTAATATGTTTGGATATTTACGGGTAACACAAATACTTTAAAGTAACAAAATCAGTATGTGTTTACTTTAAATTTCAGAAGCACCGAAGGTTGAATTTCCAAATCACAATAGGGCTGCGTCTTCCAGCAGGAGAAATTCTTTTGCTGACATCCTGAATTATTCTCATGCTTGGTAGGTCTTTAGCAGAGTTCAGATCCACTCCTTTAATAATACAATAGGAGCTTTTTGCTGCATGGCTTACAGTAAAATGCCAGTTTTATTGGTTTTATTCTCAATTCTATACATGTATATGTATTCTACTTCCTCTGAGATTATTTTTAAAAACATGACGTCCATGAGAGTTTCATTAACAACATCTGTTTGTACGATCCAGTTCAGTCCAACCAGTTTGCCTTTTTGTTGAGAGGCAGGACAATAAAGACTCTGCACATCTGACTGTGGTGACTTTTATTGACAGTTAAGGTCACAGGTTTAAAATAATCTTTGTACGTTGGTGACTCAGCGTCTTGTGTCCCTGTAATCTCCCAGTTTAACCAGAACTTGATTTTCCACTCTTAAAGACAGACAGATTAAACCCTGCATCAGTGTTACATATTACAGCTGTATAGATCCTCAGTGAGAAGGGGTCAAAGAAACATAAGATGCACCACTGTTCAATTGCCCCCACTTGTACTTTAACTTGTCACTTTCTAGCCACTGTTCCACCAGGATGTGATGCTCACAGATGACTGTAGGAATCGAAAAGATACACCAACAAACATGGGTCCAGAAACACAGTGTAGACAGCCTGTAGCTGTTTTGCAGCAGTATTAAATTATTAAAGGTGGATTTTCCTTTATAACTTAGTAGATGAACAGATTTGGGCAATCAGCATACAATATGTAGGAGAGAAACAAAGACGACCCAGCCAACTCACTGGTTTTGTCATGAGAGAAAGGATGAGAAACACAATATTGTTGTGGTTAGTCAGACTTCAGACTTTTTTTTTGCATTTTTAATCCACAAAAGCATTTACAGAGCAGGCAGGGTCTTCGTCAGCAGACCTGCTTTGTATTTATGTAGTCACACACATTCACACCTGGGACTTGCTGAGCACAACCACAGTTTCCTCATGGGTCCCTGAACACCACATGTCATGGAAAAGTCTGATCCTGCCATAATGATGCTCTGCCTCCAGGGTGAAGTTCTGCAAATGAACACTCTGCATGTTTTATACCTTTTATTCAGATTTGCAGTGAAAGGCCCATCTCCCCCTATGTCTTCTGTTACAGTGTGGACCATGAGCATGTACTTTATAATTCATAGAAACCAGGGATAACAAATTTAAACACTAAAAATGATCCATGGTGGTTTGTAGGAGGATTTGCTTTTGAGTAAACTCCTGTGAGAGCAAAGGAAACAGATATGTCCTTTTTCTGGAAGCGCAGATGGAGAATAATAAAGTTTTCATGCTGGGTTCACAGGGAGGTTTGACCCAGCAACCGCAGAGCGATGGCAGGATCACCTCTGCAGGCAGCTCTTTCAAATACAGATATATCTGGCCCTTTCATGTTTTAAACAAATCTGAGGTCAAAAGAACGGACATATGGAACATGGGGTAAAGCAAACCAAACATTCAATTTTAGAGACTGTTAATATGCTTGGACTGAACTCTTCTGTGTCCCTCAGTGCAACAGTGACCGCCGCCACCACTAACACCACCACCATCATAATCATTGTCATCATCATCGTTGTCATCATCATAGTCACCATTGTTGTCGTCATCCTACTCACTACATACCACCATAGTAGACTGACTATTTTTCTGTCTACAGTAAATTTAGGTCATAAATATCATATTATTTGAAATACGACTCTATGCCTGCAGGCCTTGATTTGAGGGCCAAGCCTGGGGTACTGTGAAGAATTTAGTGTATTTTCCTTTTTCTATAAAGATTTATTGTTGCAATTTCTGGAGTCAGGAAGCAGTAGTAACACTAAACAGAAATCTATAAAAGATCTTTTACATCATGATTAACCAGAAGATGACAAAGAGCTGGTACTCCCTGAATTTTTCTAAACCAAATGAAAACCACCTGTGCACTCAATATCTAATATCCTCTGGAAAGAAGCATGCAGTCAGTGCTAGTCTATGTGGAGTATGTAGATAATGCATGCAGGTATGTGCAAGTGTACTTTCATGCAGTGTAACCTACATTTTTAGATTTGATTATGTGTAAAGTAAAGTGAGTAAAATACCTTCTGACCTTGTCCCATTCATATTTTTTTTAAAGGCAACATTCAACAAACCAAAGCTCATATTTCCTTAAATGCACCGGATCTGGAGGAAATGGTCCACTAGTGCTTCTGGTTAGTGTTTTGTCTACATTTGACCTCTGCTCAAGCACATGGCCAACGCCATTAAGCACTGTGGTGGTTTCTCCATTAAATATTCCTTATAAACCTAAATACCATCCATTGTGCTATGATGGAGATGGGGTTGTAAAGCAGCAATGTGTGATCAATATCCATTCAGACACCATTAAAATGATGCGGCACTTTAACAGAATGAACCATTATGAGTGTTTTGAGAAATTATATTTATTGTTTTTGGTCAATAGGTAACAACTTACGTATTTGGTGTTATTTTAAGTGAACCACACAAAACTGTTTAAAATTGAACTTGAAATTAGTTTAATTACCTTTGTGACACTGTTGTTGAAAACATATAATGAACAAATATTCTTTTTACTTTATACTGTGAATCAACACAATGTGCTGAGGTCATGCTGTGCAAAGCAAACTTTCTGAGGTCTCCTTATGTTACCTAAGGCATATGTGCAAATGCACACATTAAAATCCTTGTGAGTGCATCAAACATAATGCAAACTTGGTGATATCTAAGTCAACTGCTGTAAAAAGTGACACAGAAATGAAATGGAAAGAGTGGAACTTACAACACAAAGAATTACAAGGTAGGAAGATGTAGGAACAGCTGAATGCTATTCTGCTTCCCACAGTATTAATATTGCATGTGCCAGCTCAATAATTATGGTCCTCAACGATTGTGGTGCAGGGCTAAATTCATAGTGTTTTTCAGGGAGCATGCACCACATACATGTATCTCCTTTTATGACATTGTTTGTATCAGGTTGGATACATGTTTGTTCTGTTTGATATGAAGCCCTCTGCTAAAACAGCCTGTCACACACTTAACTTTAATCCTGATTAAACTCAATCCATTTATTATTTCTTCCATGAACTTTCAGCAAGGCTACAGGAGCCAAGCTCTGTGGTTTTCGCTCTAATCCATGTCAAATGTCACTAAAATTGCCATCACAGAAAAATTACTAAGACCGCAACCTTGTGATGTGGACAGCATCTAACCTCAAAGTAGAATTGCAGAGTTATCCACCATTACTGCACTTTGTTTCCTTTCTTCAGGGTCTCCGATGACTCATTGGAGGAGTCAAGATGCTCTGCACTGGATTTAAGCAGTGGACAGTCTCATGCATGGTAAAAGACCATGAAATATTTAAAAAGTGTGAAGTCAACTTGGGTAAAATGAATGTGAATTAGGTTTTAAAAAATGTAGAGAGAGAAAAAAAAACCTGAGCTTGAGTCCAAGTTGTACTTTTGTATGCAACTAAAGAATTGAAGCAAAATGAGCAACAAATGCTCCTCTGATGTTTTGATGCAATTTACCCACAGTGCAATACCTAATCTGTTTCTGTTGTCTCCTCAAAACCGTAAACAAATGCATCAGCCTGACATTTTTTATATTTAGCTTCAGTACATCGTCTCATCTTTCATCATTAATCAAAGCCAGAGTATGCGATTCTGTCAAGTGAACCTTTTGTCTGATTAGTATGCTGTCAACAGGATATTTGGCCATCTGTTGTTGTGTCAATGGGCAGAGTTTAAACAAAAAAAAGGAAAAGGGATATTTGAAATAAAGGGAAATGCACCTTGATAAGACAGTAAACATATTATTGTTTGGCTTAATAAAACACACGGTGACAGGCTACACAGATAGTGTGCCTGCGTCATAACTATAGAGATGATAATATGAAACAGTCCAAAATTTTATCAAAAGAAAGAAATGAAAATAAACAAAGTGCTTTGTTTTCTTTACAGCTGCTATACATCTTACACTGACATTTCAGAGATACCTTTGATGACTGCACGGTTTTATCTTCTCACCTCATTCCAGGCAATCTGCAAACATTAGTGTGTGGACAACAAAATATTCAACTCTGCTTTATTTCTCTTCTCCATTGCACCATAAATCACAACTATCTTATTCATAAAAACCAGGGCAAAGCGCAGTGTCATTGTGGTTTATGTCTCAGTTTCACCAGAACAAGTGGCAAAGCAGGGCCTCATAATGCATTTGAAATGGTGATTAAGCATGTAGTAATAAAGTTGAAGGCTATTCCCCCTCAAGCACAAAGGAAAAATAAAATATCATCTGATTTTGTGTTTTTTGTGTTTGTGCGTCCATCTGAAAATACAGTAGGCCTATGTGGACTGGACTGGTGGGTATTTGTGTGCATGTCAGCGTGACTTTGCTTCCTCTTCTCTGCTGTCACACTGATAATGAGTAGCTGGCAGCACTGGAAATGGTACCAGCAGCAGTTCACAGTCAGTGGGAGACATAAATAGGATACTTGAAGAAGGTTTAGCCAGCAAAATTTTTTTAACTGTGGCAGAGATCGACTGACCAAACTGTTTCCCCCAAAAAAGTTTTCTGTTGCTGGGTCAGTTTTTAGATTATGTTTCTTTAACGATGATAACAACAAAAATCAATAAACCTAAAAAGCAAAATGAATGACTGAATGAACTCATGTCAACCGTTTCCCAACAACAAATAAGACTGTTGAGACAGCGGGGCCCCTTTGTTGTGCTCTTGTTTATACTCTAAATGCAAAGTGACAGGGGTTTAATAACTTTTAGAGCTTACAGTGATTGACAAGAAAGTGAAAGCAGAGTTATGGCTCCAGCACTATTAGAGATAAAAGCAGAGGTCTCTGGGGAGCTGACTGCAGATGAAGGCTACGCTTCTTTAAAGAGTCACGAGTTGTGAGGAAATGTTAGGGGCATTGGTTCTTTTCTAGACTTCTAGAAAAACAGCCCTAGGAGAATTCTTGATTTCCAGCATCTGAAGGAAAACACTCTTGATGTGTGATAGTCCTCTTTTTTGTTGGGCTTGTTTGGTCAAGGTATAGCCTCACTGCAGCACCTCAGAAACAGGAAGTACAAAGAGATGCTATGTATTTGTAGAAAATTTAACACAGCCTAGAGTGCTCACTGATAGCAGAGATAAACCTGGCTATACTTCACCCATTCAAACACCTACACTTGTCGCTCAGAATAATATAGCCTATCACCCTCGAATATAATAATGGTGATACTTATTAAAGGTGAAGATCCGTTTTTTGCAACCTGGACCTTATTTCTAGCATAAAATACGTTCATTTACTCACCCGAACAACTTTGGTGTAACTTGGAGTCCTTCGGAAGATATTTAGATCCAATCTATGTATATCCATATAACGAGAATTGTTGGGGCAAGGATGCAGCGTCTAAAAAGATATTATCTGCCGCGAAACTCGTTCATTCCACTAATATCTTGTTATGAATCACTAGTACTTCTCCCCTGTGAGTTCGGAGTGGCTCGGAATTCTGTTATTGTTGTCATCCGGGGTTTTTTTACACGGCTTTTCACTGACCTACCACTTCGGCAGTGGCACGAAAGTGACGTCATCGAGGTCGTAGGGTCAGTGAAAAGCCGCGTAAAAAAACCCGGAAGACAACAACACAACTCCGAGCCGCTCCGAGCTAACGGGGAATAGTACAAGAGATTCGTAACAAGATATTGGTGAAATGAACGTGTTTCGCGGCAGATAATGTCTTATTTAGACGCTGCATCTTTGCCCCAGCAACTCTCATTATCGCGAGTGGATCTAAATATCTTCCGAAGGACTCCAAGTTACACCAAAGTTGTTCGGGTGAGTAAATGAACGTATTTTATGCTAGAAATAAGGTCCAGGTTGCAAAAAACGGAACTTCTCCTTTAAATGCAGTCGTGGTTTACTACATTCAAGATTTCTCTACTGAACCTTGTACTTAAAGAGTCACACTATAACTTGTTTCTCTGTCCCTACACAATGACAAGCTGGGACGTTGAAATTCACATTCAGTCTCATATCATGTCAACACCTGAGTGTATGCCACTGTATATTATTTGGTTGTGTTAATACAAAAGAACTTCGCAGCCATGCGTGTGGCCTATATACTGTGACTGCTTCTCTATCTGAACCATTTCAGCTCCACCTCTCCCTGTTTAAAAGCTCAGAAATGAGTTGGCACGCTTTCAGCCGAACTTTATAGCCATATCAAGACTTGTCAAACTTCCCCTAGTATTTGAACCTGTGCACAGCTCCGTGATAAATCAAGCGGACCGGCAGCGAGTAACGCTGCTGATTTACACTTCCCTCTCATATAGGATGGTGGCACCAAAGTTCAGCAATAACCTGGCCTGTCTCTCTGCAGTCGGCGTGGCTCTTTGTAGAGGCAGCAGCAGCAGCAGCAGCAGTGCCGGAGAGGAGAGGAGAGGAGAGGAGCAGGAGGTTGCTCACTGTCACGTGTTGAATAAATTAGATTTGGAGAAGGGAGGGAGGAGGGAGGAGGGGGGCGTCCTCAGCGCGGCCCCACTGTTTGGTTTCACTCAGCGTGCTGCAGCAGTGTGTCTCCGACCAGACAGGCAGACAGTGGATGTCGATAAGTTGATAACATCCACTGGAGGAGGAGGAGGACGACTGAAAAAGTTTCTCACGGCGCAACTTTGCAGTTTGTACCCACTTTCAATCGCATCGCCCGAGGAGGAACTACAGTAGGACGTTTAGTAAAGAAACTTCAGTGTGTGCAGCGGGAGGGATATCTCTGGCATAGGAGCCCAGGTTTCTGAAGTGCTGAGATGGATGTAACTTTCACTTTGGGCTTTGTCTTCATAAGGAAACACTGAGGAGAGAGAGATTTTTCAAACTGGGCTTGTCTTCTTTAACACAGAGCAGAGGAGCAGATGAATGTGAGTATATCACTGCATGACACACACCTCACTCCACCAGAAACCTGATGCCATCAAGTGGTCCATCAGAGCAGCTTATCCATAACCACACTCTTCCCTTTCATTCCTCTAACGTTTAACACACTTTACAGCTCACTACAAGTGGGAGGACACATGTAGCCCATAACTTAGTAGGACGTTTGCTTTTTTTTTTCTTTTTTCCTCTCCCCCTTTTGCAGACCGGTTTCTTTTTGATTCATGCCTATAGGCTACTTCACTGTAACGGTAATGCACGTAAGGTTTCATAAGTCGAACCCATTCATTTCAAACCCCGTTACAAAGTTGATTTTTATATACAGTCCCATCAGAAACTGTCTGTTTCTATATACAAAACTCGGGGATAGTTAGTTCCCGAGCCAAAAACTGTCCAATAGGCCATCACCAAGTTGAGAGGATGAACGGCTCTCGCCTTTGT
>OMNW01011602.1:2047-15527 GCA_900303245.1 Selene dorsalis | reverse complement strand
CACAAAAGGATGTGGGAAGACGATGGCAGGTGTCCCAAAACAGAGTGGACACACTTGCACGACAAAATATTTTGCTGATACAAACAGAAGGCAGAAAGAAGGAGAAGATGTAGGTGCAAAGTTACACACTGACATCCAACACCAGCTCAAAAAAACAAAACAAAACAAAAAAACCCCAGTGTGTTCAATAACTTCCTACAGATTTCTATTTTTGTCAGTGTGGAAAAGCCTCTGAAACAGAAGTTGGGCCATCTCAGGACTCAGAAAATCCTCACTCAATAAAAAAAAACAACAACAACGAACACTGTAACTCCAATAATCAATCTCCTGATATAAATAACCAATCAAAAAGTGGCCGCTGGAGCTTTTCAGCCTCTTCTAACTCATAAGTTTTGGTATTCAGCGTGTGGGCTCAGTCTCCCAGCTCCCATCCAGAAACAGCAGGCAGCTGTTCACTGCAAACAACAACTGTTTGCTAACATGTTCCTCATCACACATTTATAAGTTAAAATATGTTTGGGCTGTGCATCTGTCAGCTTGTTGGGGGGAAAAAATAATGACTGCAGTTTCAGCATTGATAAAAAAAAAACAAAACAAAACAATATTCTAACCACCACTGCTCACACTAATAATATTAGCTTCACTTTGATGCATAAACACACAGATCCTACTCTATAAATAACTTCAGTTCTCGGGGTGTGTAGTTAGTTTGTTAGAAATTGGCAGTTTCACCACTGATTCCCAGTCAGAGAGCATCTTTTTTATTACAGTGGTGATCACGTCTGATTTCCATGTTAAAGGCTATGAGTTCAACACCAGCGCTTCCTTTCATTTCCTGACATGGGATCAGTTTATCTTATCTTAAATGAAGAACTTCCCATTGCAACATTAATCACTGAACGGGCCAATAACGCATTTATTAGTGCTAAGTATTAATAAGCAGCTCAAAGCACTAATCAGTGTATCGTTAGCACACATTTACTCTCACAGTTTTCCATTGTTTAAGCTCCCACAGCTGTTCAGTTTGTAACAACATCAACAACAACAACAAAAAAAGCAGCTCCTCATATTTGAGAAGGTAGAACCAGATGTTTTGAAATACATATATACTCTGTGTTTCCACTGTGATTCACCAAAGGAATTAATAAATGTTCTGTCAGACAGACTGTGTAATCCTTAGGTGTGGGGCGCTCGGCCCGGATCAGATCTGACTTGTAATAAAAGTCCAGCAGCGAGCCAATACAGACGCAGAGGAAGACCGGCACACTGACACAAACACACTCGTGCCTGCAGAGTGACAGAGGAGAGGGATCTGTTGAGGAGACGTTGCCTTGGCCTCAGAAGATGGCTTCCCCTCCAGAGCCACAGGAGACAGGAGACTCAGCGCTGGCTGGCTACGGGTTAGCTCCATTTGGCAACCAGCAGGCCGAGCTGGCCTCGATGCACTCACAAATGAGCGTGGAAGGAAAAAGGTGATGATGTGTGCGCGGCGGCAAAGCCAGTGGAGTCATTATGAGAATCCATCATGACTTATTATCACCATAACTGATCATATTGTACACACGCGTGGTTGTACTGTTGTTGGATGACAGCCTCTTATTTTCTCGGTACAAACGCTGATAGAAATGAGAGGCTTGTTGTTGCCTCCACCCCCGCAGCACCCAACCCTGGCCCGATCATGAGATACATGCAGTAAAACTGCACGCCTGCTCATTTGATGACAATGACCTCCCCGACTCAGCCGCCTATTTTCAGGGAGCTTTCAGGAAGTGTCTCTTTGACAGGCTGACACGCTGCTGTGCCTTGTCGTGACAGACAATTCCAATCAGAGCTTCATTCAGATAGCGCCATTCAGAAAACAAGAACAATGGAATAACTGAAGTCTATCATGTTCTGCCATGTAAAACAACCTTTGGGCTAATTGTTCCCAATTAGGTGGCTGACACAAAGGGAGGCTGACAAGCACACAGGTGCCTGTCTGGCTGACTGTCTCTCACAGGGGTATATCCTAGCTGCTTTAGCTTTGTTAGCTTCACAGGGCTCTCAATGCGTCTCTGCACATCAAACCAGAGCCTGAGAAAAAAAACGAAAAAAAACAGAAGTGGTGTGATTTATAATGAAACAAAAAGAGGAGGGAGAGAGGAGGCAAGCAAGGATTTTTTTCTCTCTCTTTCTTTCTGTTTTTTTCCAAAACATGTTGATGGAGCGGAGTGAATTATTCAGGCTGTAAGTCTGACTCTCTCTGGGATGCAGCTATAATGTGCAGCACATTTGCTTCAGGGCTCAGTAAAAAGTTTGTGGTGGACGAGAAGTGTAGAAGGAACTCGGCTCTGAACTGCACTGTACTTTACACAGTATCTTACGATATCTGACAGTGTCTGACAGTACACTGAACATCCTCGGAGACTTTATACACTTATGTTAAGATCATCCACAGAACATGCAGCAGCTTTCAATTTTACACAGTTATAATCATTCACTTCAAGAGGTTCCTCCTGCTACACCGAAATCTACCACTGAGCAATGAGACTTCTTTCACATTAAAAACAGAGCAAACCATCCTGTATCAGCAACTTACCACTGTTCTGATGCAGAAATTCACTTTTACGATCAGGTGACGTGTCTCCTGAGTGAGTTAGTTATCCATGAATACGTGTTGAAGCAATTAAACAACCCAACTCCTCCACCTCCATTCCTGCTGTGCTCGCCGTCTCGTGCTAACGCAGGAATCTGCAGCTGGTTTGTCGGCCATAGCGACATCTTCCAGCAGCTAAAACTAAACTAACTTCAAGCCTCAATGTGTTCATGTAGTGATTGACAGCTGCGAGCTCACAACCCTGATTATGGCGGGTTTTTTTTCTGGCTTATTAGACGATGCTCACTCAAAACCTTCTGACAGATCTCTGCACTGTCTGGCTGTTTGGTGACTCTTTCTCTAAACATTAATGCTTGTTTTAGAGCATATTTCAATTTTAAAAATAGTAGAGAAACAGTAAATGCTCCGTCGTAAACTGTGTAAATGAATGTACAAACTTGTGAATAATCACATGGTGCATAAGAAGAACAGGGATATGCGTCTCTATGGATGATTTTTCACCCTGACAGCTGGCAGATATACATATATTCCTCATTCTACTTGTGTTTGTCCACAACATGATGGATATCAGATAAATAATGAACCAGCAGATGTTGAATATTTGCCTGTTTAAAAGTCAAAGCGGTGAAACACTCCTCCTTCGTCTCCTCAAAAAAACTTCCACCTCCAGCGTCTCCTGATTTGAATATTGACTTGACATGATGAGACCTTCCCCTTGAATCTGCTCAGGAGACACAAACTGGTGCCATTCATCACTAAAGTGAAGATATAAAACGAAGGCTGACATCTAAATGATTCTGCCCGATCCCCCATATTTCACAGGAGGCCTACTCATATGAGTGTTGACATTTAAATGAACATTCTCATCTATGGGAAGGTCTAATTTGATCAATGCAAAAATCCAAAAAGAGGAACCCCCCCCAACACCCACACACACACACACACACATAGACATACACATACACACACCTCTATCCCCGCCCACCTGCACGAACACACACACACAGACAGACACACACATGCAGACAGACACACACAGTGATGTGCATATCCCTGTACATCTGTCACCTTCATGAAAGGGGACCTCCCGGTGACCCGGCCCCCATAAAGACAAGTTGCTGCTCACCGTTTCACTGCAGGGCTGCCTGCATGTGAGCCTCATCCGCCACCGACGCCGCTTTCATCCAACATGCTTGCAGGCAGCGGGGGAACACACAATACAGCCGCTTCACACAGACGTGTGACGGCAAACACAGACACAGAGATACGAACAAAAACCTGCCGCATTGGCAGCCATGGCAACGTTGACAGAGATCGTCTTATTCTGCAATAATCCACCCCCCCCTGCCCAAAAAAAAAAACCTGCAGCAAAATCTCAGGCTTGATCCCAAAAGGTGTTAAGTTTGATTTAACAAGGCCGGTGAGTTACTCCAACTACACAGGAAATGATGAAATCTCATGACAGTGTCACTCATGATGCACAGAGAGGGAGCAACAAGAGGCAACTGGAAAGCAACACACTGGGGGAGATGAGCAGAGTGAAATGGTACAGTGGCAGGAATCAAAATGATACACCCGGCTTAAATCATCCACATTATTCAAACTCTCTCTGAATTTGCTCTGAGATTTCAATCAAACCTCTCTGTCTCTCTCTCTCTCTCTCTCCCTCCATTTTATTATCAGTAATGTTGTTATGCAGCAATCGGTCCTTGAAGCCCTCGACTTTATGTACTCGGCGTAGTATGAAAGAACGGTTTACGTAAATAACACCTTTCTGGGCCACTAAGTGATTCACAATAAGAGACTGAAGCAACACTTTTTTCACCTTTAAACCAATTGTCACAGATCTGGATGATTCATGGTTGTGTCTAGAGGTTTACAGATCCACAATATCCACACTCAAGTGGTCTGTACTTTATGTGCCAGGCAGTAATGAAGTACAGTGCAGTTACCTGAGTAGTGTACATAAGTATGTTTCTCAAATATTGTTTTGGAAACTTTTACTTCCACTTCACTTAAAAGGCAAATTTATCACATGTCTATTTTTTTTTTCTTGTGTCTTTGAAGCAGAGCTTTTAGTTGAACGTGTTTTTGTTTTATTCTGAAAAATGTGGCAGACCATATGTTCTGTTCATCATGGGAGATAAAACCAATCACAGACGATTCCTGCGCTGTCAGTCACGTTTGAATCTGCCAGCGTCCTAATGATGCTGCGGTAGATAAAGACGAGGAAGGAGATTCTTCACCAGAGAGAAGATTTCTGATCTGAAGTCCATGTTTGAAGTTTTTGAAATAAAGACAGAAGATTCCTTT
The DNA here is from genome assembly GCA_900303245.1 of Selene dorsalis. Taxonomy (NCBI): domain Eukaryota; kingdom Metazoa; phylum Chordata; class Actinopteri; order Carangiformes; family Carangidae; genus Selene; species Selene dorsalis. Next base: position 10,618 of record OMNW01011602.1, on the reverse strand, counting down.
GTGTTTCTTATTTTTTATGTTTGTTGTGTTCACCATAAACAAACTTTAACTCTGACAACACGACTTCATTCACCTCAGCTTCTTTCAGAATCATTGTGTTGTATGAATTCACTGCACTGACGTCAATAAGAAAATACTTTAGTATGCTTACACAACTAAAAACTGACTAAACTTCTAATTGTATTGGAGTAACATCTGACCATATATGATAATACTAATATTAATGTCATTTAAATGTAAGCGTATATAGCTTTGATTACTCCACTTGACATTCAAGCTGCTTTATAAAAAGATAATGTTTGATGTTTCATATTTGTATGAAACTTAATACGACACTTCTTTCGAGGAGAAGTTATAATTATTCAAGTATGGCACATTTATAAACACTCGAAACGTCACTATAGGCTCCATCTATTAAATGTGTTAACGCATCTTAAATATGAGGACTTAAAGCTTTACCTAACAGTAGGCAATAAATATCAGGAGTGTTTGTGTTTCATCCGATTTTCACCTGTTCACAAATATATGTTCAATAATCCTGATTATGAACTTTTGAATAAATACACAGCAACTCATAGAAGTGCTTGAAAGTACATCAAATAAATGAAAAGTGTGACGAATGAATATGAAATGAAATAATGAATGAAGTGTTTATATACTGGATTCAAAGCCTGCAACATGAAGAGCTCCCCCAGCCTCACCTCACACACAGCCAGCCCACTTAGATGCATTTCTGAGACACACACACACACACAGACCCACATGCACTCAGACACACACATCAATCGACGGCATATCAACACCCACTGTGGCCTCCCGCCTGCTTATGAGAATGTGTCACCTCTTGTGGCACCCCGAGCAGATAGCAGGAGGCCGAACCAGAGTGTTTAACTCGGGCTCCAGTGAATGGCTGTAGGTCACCACTGTATCATCTCCCCACTGCACACACACACACACACACACACAAGGGCTGCCAGGTGGCTTTTATTTGACTTTAATGTGGAGAAATATTAGATTTTTCCTGGGCAGGCTAAATCCTTCCCCTGGGCTCCCAGATAGCCCTGCAAAACCGTACACAGAAGACGGGTCAATAAGAGCCCTGATGCCAAATCTCCTTAAACTCGCTCTTTATTCATGAATATGTGCTGAAACAATCTTTTGGAGGTATTATGGAGTTTGTGAACAGAGTACCGGCCTCTCTAATCCACTTTACTTAACACTTTGGACAGAAATTTAAACATGCTCACTGCTGCACTTTAAGCCCATAAAGAGGACAGATGATGTGCCACCTTGGTCTGGTCCGGCTGTGGAGGCCACATTTTTTTTAACTACCACTGTGTTATTGTAAAAGTAATGCGACGACTGTCAGTAGGTGTAATTACTGCAAACAAATTAAATGAGTCAGAGCTTTTTTTTTTCTTCTTCCACATACAGAAGATGCTGTCATTCTGAGTTTAATTCAATAGCATTCATTTTAATACAGAAGGTAAAAACTGAAATTCCTCTCTTAGCTTTTTTGCTGCTTCGGCTCCGCCCGCGCTAAAGACAAGAGTCGGCCTTGAAACACAACACCGCTTATTTTCTCAGCCCTCCACGGTTCTCCAGCTGCTGGCCTGAAATCGATCCTCACCTGCTGTGAGCTAAAAGTCCAGTACGGGAAATTTAGCTTGCGGGATTCAGATTCACTTCTTCAACATTATCATGATGTAAAATGTGGAGGAAGCTGCCAATCTCCACAACTATCATCTTGTTTCCCTTTTGTTGAATTATTAATTTGCTATTAATCATTCTTCTGTGCTTGTAGTTTTTGGATTTAATTGAGCAAACAGTATGTCAATATCCACTGAAGTTAAATATGTGTCTGCTGCCGTGTTGCTTCTAATTAACATCCCGCCCACAGTCCAGTGGGTGGTAAGGGGTTAATGTCCAAATAATGCATGTACCATTTCTTTGAGGTGAATCAGAGGACGTCACTTGATTACCTCACATGACAACATCAACCACAGGTTTTATTTTCTTAAGAACCATAATTGCTGTTAAGTCAAATATGCAGCTGTCATCAGAACCAGCGAATGTAAAGCGGAGAACGGAAAATCAGCCTGGAGTAACAGTTTACAGCGGCTGCAGCTCGCTCTCTCCCACAGTGATTCAACACAGCAGCGATCCAAACTAGAACCAGATCGTGGAGGCAGCTCCGTACTGAGCCACGCAGGAAGTGTCACGTTCGACTTGTCTTTCAACAAACACCGTGGCTGAAGGAACAATCAGCCTTCATTAGGAAAAATGAGACATATAGTGTGGACTACATCGGCTGATTGACACGTTACGTAAGCAGGACAGAAATATCACCATCAACTCACGTCAGCTCGCACAATACAGTTTCATTTCTGCACTAATTAACACACGTGTACTAAAAATAGACCCAAACGACTGTAATGTTAAACAGGTTCTCATTTTAGCATCTTTGAGCGCATTGTTTTGGTTTCAAAATCAACCCCCGCTTTCCAGCTCAAGTTGTCCAGGAGGCGGCTCATGTCCTCAGGAGTTAGGAACAAAATCACAGTTATTTATTGAAGGATTTTAAGGATTTAAGTAAATTCTGTAGGTGAGTGACTCCAGATGAACAATAACACTGTCTGCTCCTGCAGCATGTGGTGTTTCCTGCTTGTTTCACTGTCAACTAATTAAATAAGAGCAGGTAATAATACACAATAAGGTATCCTGAGGGTGTTTGTGGCCAGACAAACTAACAGTCAGCTCAGTATCAATGAGTTATCAAATGAATAATCAAATGCCAGCATTGTTCCCATAGTTACCTGCTGATAAAACTGCATTGTGTTCTGTTATTGGCCGATTCCAATGGATTTTCAAGGCCATTGCATAACTCAAGTATAACGTTATTTTCATAATAAAAGCTCAGACTGTACCACACACACACACACACACACAGTAGAGCAGCAGCGTATGTCAATTTGCTAATGGTTTACCCAGCAGACGTCGTGAGCCCATCCCCCAACGAACACACACTCGTAGACAAGCACATCAGCACTGGGGAGCATTAATTAAGCTGGAGCGTGAGCACTGCACGGCTCTCTGATGTACGCAATATGACAGAGGTGTGTGTGGGGGGTGTGGCTGCTTCTCAGAGTGTGAGTCTGTGGATGGGAGGCACATATGTGAGTGGGTTTGTCTGCTTCGCCCCTAAGAATGACCCCTAAAATACACAAATCCAAACTCACACACACAAACAGGGACTTCCCGAAGACTCGATCATACTTCATGACCTCATGACTGCCATGCTCCACCCCCTTCCTCCCTCTCACTCTCTCTCTCTCTCTCTCTCTCTCCATCAACCAGCTCGGTGCATCTTTCTGGGTGTTTTACACTCATAATAAAATGCTCCATCCTGCTCCTACACACTCCTCCTCCCCTCCACACGTTCTCCTAATGAGATAAATTAGCGCCTTGCAACAGATGCATGGAATATACACTAATGGCCACCATCTGTCACTCATCTCAGGGAGATGGAGTGAGAACGCGGCGCTAAATCCGATCACAAGCCCCTGGCAGAGCCCCACCACGGTGAGGAGGAGGAGGAGGAGGAGGAGGAGGAGGAGGGAGGAAGACAGAGAGAGAGGGAGAGAGAAAGAGAGAGGAAGACAAAAAAAAGGGAGAGATAAAGAGTACAGTACAGAGCGAGGAGGGGGTGGCAGTGTGGGGGTTTCAGGTGCAGACCGGACCGCGGTGCAGTACAGTAAGTGGTGGAGAGGCGTTGGAGCTGCAGTACAGCAGGTTAGAACTGCTGGTGATTCAGCACACACAAGATTTTTAGAAGTGTCCAAAGGGGGTTTGTTCAACTCCCTCTGGTCAACGCTAACAAACATTACAAAACATTGTTTGTATCTTGTGACTGAGCTCCTCTTTAACTGCGACGACGTCCTGAAGAGAAAACAGAAAGACAGATTTTTCTGTGTATTGTTGTTTCTTGCTGCATGTCTTTAATACAGCGTGAGCGCTCCGTGTTTCGTCCTTCAGGGCCTCGGTTCTCCTTTCACAAATTCATTTAGAGCTGTGCTAACATTCACCTTTAATGTAATACTTGAGATATTAGGACGTAGGAACAGCAAATTAGACCTTTCCTTGAACCTGACGTGACTAAATTACATTTTTTCTGTAAGGAAAACATGTTGGGGATGGGACCAGTGAAGGTGAAGCAACAGATTTAATGAAGCAGAGACATGGTGGGAGGGATTGATATGAACCTTATTTTATATTTTTTCATATAAAAGGAAACAGTGAAGCAGATCAGATGAAATTAATGCAAGAGACTGCAAGCTTACAAGATTACACATTTGAAATTTCTTCTCCCTCTGTCTTTTGTTATATCTTTAGTTTTGTTATTGATCAATTAGATCAATTCCTCATTCTCAATATTTAAATCTTTATATGGAAGATTACAGGATTTAACGTCGGTCCTTGAGATTCTAAAATTTCTCGATGGAGATATTTTCGAGACCAAATCCCCTCCTGAGGTGAACTGTGAAACATCTCTGCAGTAGATTAACAGTCAAAAGTTCCCCATTCCCATTATGAATTGGGACTGGAGGCGGCTGGTTTCCAGTACAATGCACCTTATTTGAATTGCACAATAAATCCTGATGATTCTGAAGGATTTTAACCTTACACTTGAAATTTGTGATTGTTGTTGTTGTTTTTATAGAGGAACTATGCAAGTCTGGTTGCTTTTCCTCTGTTTTGCTAACCCTCCTCCGGGCCATGTGCATTTGTTTTCAATGAAGCCGGCGAGAAAGCAATCAGTAGAGCCGTGGATAACAATATTTATCATATGCGATGTTACGACGTGCATATTTGTGTAGTCTTATCCATCATAAACAAGAGATTACGGGTTCTGGGGTGCATTTGTGCCGTGGCACCACCGAGACGACGTCTGGACACCGGGGAGGAGGCTCTGAACTTGCAAGGTTGGTTTTGCTCAAGAGACACTACGTGGAAGACAGAGAGCCTCCATTCTCCCTGTAACAAGTTACAAGTCATGTATGTAACCATCAACCAGTTACTCTGAAGCTGTTTAATTAAGGTAAAAATGCAGCATAGCTCCTCTTTAAAACCTACCAGTTACTAGTGAAAACCACTGAACACTGACAACAGGAGCACCTCAGCCTATATGAATATGGATCCAGGAATTCTATTGGACTTCATGGGAACCTTTAAATAATGCAAATGACCACCTGAAAGTTTGCAGCTGGCAGGGAGCAGCGCGGCTTTGCACTTCAGTTCAATGTCAGAATGAGCAAGGAGGAAATTGTGTGCGAGAGAAGACTTAAGCACCTCGGCGAGGGGCTTAAGTAGCAGTCTGAATTGCACCATTTATGCATAAGGTGACTAAAAAAAAAAAAAAAATCACTTGGGAAGAAAAAAAGCCTCAACGTCAACTCTCACTCTGGGATCCATCAGAGATATTCTAATAGAGCTTCCTCTTGACGGCCAGTAATTCCCTCAGCAGCCGTTCACCGTCAGTGCGACGAGCTGCCGCAGAGCAGACGGACGTTCTGACAACCTGCTGCGGCTGTACCTGTGCTGAAAAAGTCAGCTTTTCATATCTAATGTCGCCGTGACACTTCCTCTTGTGCAAATAGCCACAAATCCATTTATAGAATGTAATCAGACAATGATGTATTCTGCTGTGTGTGTGTGTGTGTGTGCGTGTGCCGTGGCCACACTGTACATTAGCATGAAGCTTATGATGAAAGTGAAGGGAAACAATGAGGAACAAAAAGGCTGATGAGCAGGCAGACAAGCTACGCATCTCTGGAACCAGGAGAAATGAATCACCCGCCGAGCTGCCCTGCACTGCTTCCATGAGAACAAATGGACTAAAGCCAGCTACAATTAATCACTATTTGCATGGAGTTGGCCATAATTCTTTCTTAACTGGTTTAACTAATGACAACAACTGGAAATTAATTACACGAGAGAAATGAAACAGTAGGAGCCAGAGGTGGAAACAAAAACTTTAAACCAGACTTTTTTAAGAAGATATAACAATATAATACGAGTACAATACTTGTCTGTTCATCACAGTGGGAGTTTAATCCTACAGATTAAACATCCATGTCTTTAAAAAGAAATATTAAAACTACGAGACAAATATTAATAGGATGTTCTCCTTTTGTCAGCGAGAGGTTGTGTATATTGGACCGAACCCCTGATCCCTATAAACTTGTGAATCCAACAATCATACCGCATCAACATTTCCACTGAAGGCTCCGCATAAAACGTAACTGGCCTCATAAACACCGTGTCAAATGCAGCCAACCCCTCGTAAAAGGCCCCGATGAAATTCTCAGACAAAACTATAAATGGCATCTGTAGAGAAAAATAAAATACTGCTCTTCATAGAGCAGAGCCAGGCCCCTTTAGTGCTTTTTTTTTTTTACCATCAGCTATGTCAACCCTATGGCGATCATTCGACTCCTAATGGCTGCGACACAAATCCACTGCAACCTTGAACGTTACAGTGATGCATGAAAAAACCTATTTAATCAGCCAGTCTGAACTTTAGGTGTTTGGTGATTTGTTTTGTGTTGTGACAGCTATTCATAAATCCCATTCATATGTCTTTTTCTTTAGAACTCCTACACATGAATTTCTAGTCCAGGTTGCTAAATTAAAACTCCAGGTATGTCTTTGATTGAAAACTATTTAGTTATATATACACTGGTTGCCATGGTTATTTGCAAATGAAAACAGCAAGTGGCCAAAGCATCTCAAGCTGTGACATGTCTTCTAACAGTAACAGGAGTGTGCGACACACTAGTGGTTTTCTATGTGAGGAAAGGGTGACAGGTAAGCCCCCCCCCTTCCACACACATTTGTATTGACAGCCATCAATAAAATTAAATTAGATAATAAATGAATTAGATAATAAAAGGCTGATTCTGGGGTATTGATCTGTCTAGTGCAAAGAGTTTAAGCTGAGCCATGCAACACAGCAACGACAGTGATATCATATCAGAGTCAGCTGTTTGGAGCTGTTGGAGTCATTTTCTTTCTGCGGTGGATTCGGCCGTTCTCGTATCAGGAGGGATAAAACAGTATCGGAACATCAAACTGTTCACACTGAACTCACAGCTGCTGACGAGCGAACAATCGTTTTCTGTGTATTAATGAAATAAACTGGCCCTGCAGATGAGTGTGGAGCCGCTTTATTGAGCAGATTTTCCTGAGCTTAATAAAGCATCGGTTAGTCTTTTTCTCAGGCTGATTAGAAGGTTTGGTACGCAGCCACGTCCTTTCAACACACTCTCTCATTTTGTTTTGTGATCGGTTGCTGATTAGTTGGATGTAATTGGATTTTTTTTTTTTTGTCCCTGCCTTTCTTTTCTTTCTTTTGTCTGTCCCTTTAATGTCCTTGGAGACTTGCATGTGATAAAGGACCACGGAGACAAATGACCTTGAACTTTAACTTGAACTTTGTCCGCCTCTCTGTCTCTCCTCTGTCTTGCTTTTTTTTTTTTTTCCCTCCATCTCGTCCTCATCCTCATTTGGCCCAGGCTGCGGAGCTCGAACAATCCATTAGCTCGGCGAGGATGTTGAGGAGATCCATGCAAATAAGTGTGAAATTACGCTGTAATCAGTCATGTAAATCGCACCGGTTCTCAATCTGGGCATCATCATTTCTTTGTGCGTGTTTAGAAAATGGCATGCGGGGGCGTTGGGTGAGGTTTAGAGAGCACACGCAGGGAAGGAAAAGACAATAAGAGAAGTATTTGACAAGGAAGAGAATATGAAAAACACTCAAAAAAGCTTTGATTCCTTATTCAAAACTGAACTCGTTTTTCCTGTTGGATTCCCTTTTAAAAAATTCATACCGTGATCAGCAATGCGAGACTTGCAGCGCTGAGGCTTTCTGCCTCCTCTTTGATGAGGAGAAAGGAAAGGATGGAGGGAAGGAGTCTGATGAGACAGAGGGAGGAACAAGTAGGTTTGTACGAGCTTTGTTCACAACAGAGCGGCTACAGAACCGCGGTGTAACATTCAGGAGGAAATTATCGACTCGGAAAGTTTTCATGTAAGAGAAACTTTCTGGCCATAATAAAAAACTCCAAACAGTCTCTTTTTGAGAAAATATTCAATTAACAAAAGAAAAGTTTAATCCCACTAGAACCGCGCAGTGTTTACTGTGTGTTCTACTCTGCAGTTCTCTCAGGTTTACTATTGCCTCCAACAATACAAATCCGAACATCAGGTACTGCTCGCTCACAAAAAGGAACATCAAGCACCATCGAGGAGAGATGATTTAAAGCTGACAGGATGAAACTGTCGGAGGATAACAATGGCTCTGCACTATCTTCTCTTTTTCGAAATAAAATCCCAAAGAAAAGACAGAAATCAACAATGAAGTTACTCAGCATCACAATGTCACCCAGCTACACACTGCAGCGGCCAATCGAATGGATGCAAGCATGAAACACTAACGACTAAACTAGGATGGATTTAGATGGAGGATAAAGTGAGTATATGGAGCTGTAAAACCCCCGTCTCATACAT
>OMNW01011600.1:8598-24827 GCA_900303245.1 Selene dorsalis | reverse complement strand
CCAGCTGGAGACTCTTTAGAGAGGTTTTTGGACATCCTGACAAGAGGGAGTTACAGTAGTCCAGCCTAGAGGTGATAAATGCGTGGACTAGTTTCTCAGCATCACTCTGAGAGAGGATATTCCTGATCTTAGCTATACTGCGCAGGTGAAAGAAGGCAGTCCTAGTCACATGCTTTATGTGGGAGCTGAAGGAAAGATCCTCGTCAAAAATGACTCCAAGGTTCCTCGCAGTTGTGCTTGAGTTCAGGGTGATGCCATCCAGAGTAGCAATCTGCTTAGAAAATGTGTCCCTGAGATGTTTAGGTCCAAACACAATAACCTCGGTTTGTCAGAGTTCAGAAGCAGGAAGTTAGAGGACATCCAGGATTTGATGTCTTTTAAACAATCTTGCAGATTGATGAGGCGGCTTCTGTCGTCTGGTTCTATAGATAAGTAGAGCTGAGTATCATCAGCATAACAATGGAAGTTGATGGAGTGCTTCCGGCTTATATCCCCTAATGGAAGCATGTGAAGAGTGAAGAGAACCGGCCCTAAAACTGAACCCTGTGGTACACCGTACATAACTCTGCTGTACTCCGAGTGGTCATTGTTGACATTAATGAACTGAAACCTGTCAGATAGGTAAGACTCAAACCATTTTAGTGCAGATCCTTTAATCCCAATTTCATGGTCTAGTCTCTGCAGTAAAATGCTGTGATCGATGGTATCAAATGCAGCACTGAAGTACTGAAGTACAAGTACAGAGACAAGACCTCTGTCAGAAGCTACAAGAAGATCGTTAGAGACTTTGACCAGTGTTGTTTCAGTGCTATGATGTTCTCTAAATCCAGATTGGAAAGCTTCAAAAAGCTTGTTACTGCGCAGATGCTCATGTAGCTGCTCTAGGACAACCTTCTCAAGGATCTTAGACATGTAGGGAAGGTAGGATATAGGCCTATAGTTGGCTAATACATCTGAGTCAAGAGAAGGTTTTTTAAGTAAAGGATTAATGACAGCCACCTTGAAGGTCTGTGGCGCATTGCCTGTGACCAAGGAAAGGTTGATTAGCACTGATTAAACTTCTAAATTTCACACATACATATATTCTATCATTTAAATAACTTTTACTTGCCTGTCATGTTTTTTAGGATTTAACATTAGTAAATTGACAAGTTACCATGTACTCACCCTTTCCTTGACTCGGAGTTCCAGTTGCCAAAGTGTGGCTGAGTCTGATATTGCAATGACTGTGCTGCAACTATCCTCCAGTTTGGCCTTGTGTCACATGAGCTGCCGCTTGGACTGCTGAAGTGGGAGTTGCCTGGTCTGAAGAGTTCTCTCATCACACCTTCCGTTGCACTGTGAGTAATTCTAGGTGAAAAGGATGTGTCTGTTTCAGGGGATGACAGAATATTTCTTAATATCTCTGCTGAAGCGCCCTTGTCTCATCTCCCCCCTCCCTGTTGATCGTGATCTGAACATGATGGGTAAACACAAATCAGATCAGGGTCTAGTTTGAGGCACTGATATGCAGAACACCTTTGTCTTTTTACATTGTTTCACATGACTGAGCTTTTCTTTTTTCTGGTTTTGTTTCTAGCATTTGTAGCTTGTCTCAAAGCTAAAACTACCGGCACCTGGAAAAACACACTATATGACAGTGAGCTATTGATGATGATTTTTCTTTCTTTTTTTTTTTCTTTTTGTAAAACAAACAAACAAAAGAAGGAAACATACACATATATGTGGACTAAATGTTGCCTTAAATTCCCCTTTCCCGCTATGCTGCTGAAGTAAGGGAGGCATAATAGTTTGCTTTTCATTTAATCCACAAATAATCACTCATATAAAACAACAAACTATCATATTAAATTAAGAAGAGATAATGAAAATGTGTTCACGTCTGTGTACTTGTTCAAGGTTCAAACTTCTTTCACATGAGGAGGACAAACAGTCAATTTGCTGAGTGGGTGGTCTTCATATACAGGAAGCTCTGCTCCTACACCTGCAGATGTAGATGTCCACAATGGAGGATTCATATAATTCATGATTTTTTTGGGCAGATGTGACCACATTGCAGTTCCTTCTTGTCAGCAGCATAGCAGTTTCCATACCATACTGTGAAGCAGGATGTGAGGACAATCTACCACACTCCTAAGACAGATGTCAGGACTGGGATGCTGAGTCCAGCATGCTTCTCATTGATCATACATGTTTGCATTTGCTTCATTACAGACAACCTCACTGACTGACTGATTGGTTGGTTAATTTAACTTAGTTGTGTGTTTGCAGGTTTGAACCCGTGTCCATGTTCTGAGCCTCTGATAAGACTAAAGTGTAGTACCGTCAGAGGCCACATGAGGTCGTCAGAGGATGACAATTACACAACTCAACTGAGGCTGAAATGTTACAAGTCTCTCCAGCAACCAGAGGCTATGGCCCGCAACCCTATGTCTAATGGCCTCTGGCACAGGAACCTAGTCCTCATATGCAAATATGTGACTGTGTATTCCAGCATCAAAATTTATAGTGGTGAACTGACTTCCCGATAATGGACTAAAATAATAGCAAATCAAAATATGAGTACATGTAAATCAAACAGGATTTTTAGAGATTAGAGGAAGCATTGGGTAAATGTTGAGTCCTCTCAGCACGTTCCAGGTTTTTGCTTCAGGTGAGTAAATATTTAAACTTAACTACATGTGTAATTTTAAATACCATGTTGATGTGTCTGAGGTGCGTGAGAGCCTGATGTCATTGTTTTCAAAACGAACTTGTACATTTAAATCAACACATTATAAAAAGATTGAAAAAGTGTTTTGTCTTTTCCAGAATTATATCCAGGCAGGCGTAACATGAAGGAAATGTAAAGGCACAGAAATTTTAATTGAAAATATAATGGAAAAGCTACAGTGCAGCACAATAATTCAATATAAAGATTTATTTATTATTTATCAATAAAGGATTTTTTTATTAGTCTTGTCAATTAATCATCTAAACACAGCATCAATATGTTGGTAAAATGCACTTGCATAGTTAAATACTGTAATATTTGTTCCATTGTTTCCTGCCGCTGCTGTACTGTCAGGGCTCAGGGTTAATATGTCAGGACACAACTGTCTGCATGGTCATGTGTTTTTAATTGTGCTCTTGAACCTACAAACTTAATTTACTTTCAGAATATTCTTTCTTAATCTAACAGTCTTGTTAAGTATAAAATCTCCCATTGGGGGATTCACAGATTTTTTAATGATTGTAAAACACCAAAAATGAAAGAAGGGACACATTTCAGATCTGAAACCAAAAACATTTTGCTTTGATAATTGAAATGCATGACTGAACAAAATCACATCATTTAACAAGTTCTTTCAGTGCGGCTGGGGATGCACTTTCAAAACACTCATTGTCATTTTATTTTCATCTTTGATTTTGTTGTTCTTTTCATTTTATAATCCCTGACACTAGAGAGCACCAGATGTTTACATTTCAGTAACACCCTTTTTTCACAGTTCAGCGTACTGTTTATTTTAGTGTGTGCGTGTACATGGGAAGTAAACAAAGCCTTTGGTGAATTGTTGTGATGTATAATAATGCGACTATGTCTGGCTCTTTTGGACAAACCAACAAATACTGGAAAAGTAATCATGGATGAATTCAGTTATTTTTAATTTTGTCCTCTTTGGTTGTAAAAATCAACTGACCTAAGAATCATAATGGTGTTCATGAGCACTAGTAATACAAAAAAAGCTGAAGCGTGATTGTTTACAACACAACTCTCAGGAACCACAACAGAAATTCACATACAAGCACACACACACACACACACACACACACACACACATGCACCTCAGACTGTTAATTAGGGCCTCTAAAACCGTTATTAGGTAAAGTAGCTTTTAGATTAGGTGATTTAGTTATTTAGATCATAAGGACGACCACCTACATGAAGAGGAAGAATATGAGCTACCATCAAAACTTTTGGGTTCACACCTTTGTGCATAGTCTTAGTGAAAAATATGTGTCAAGAGTTCAGCAATAAGAGGTACTTAGACTTCATACACACTTCTGCAAAAACAGATTTTTTTTTTCAATACTGAAAGTTAATGAAGCTCCAAGGGCATCTTTTATACAGCAGGAGTGAAATGAAAAGCTTAGTTTGATTAGACGAGACATTACCAGATTGAATCACTTTCCTTTGTTTAGTGGATATGAGAATGCGTCAGCACTTACATTTAGGTAAATGAAGGCTGGTATAAAGGATTGTAAAAGCCATATATGTTTTAATCCTATAGTCAAAAGAAAGGTGCAATCATTGAATTGAACTGCTTCCACCTAATGGACTCATGATACAGTATAAACCTAAAGATATAGCTGTCGCAGGTCCTGCTGATGAGAATTAAATCCATTGTCAACAATGTTGTTGCACTTGAGCAAGACAAACAGAGCAAATGTGAAGGACTTAAGTTTCTATCGTGCCTCATTTGTTCATGTAGATATTCACTGCTGCTTGTTGTGACTGCTCTGTTTGCTCTGTGACGGCCAGTGGCTGTGTGCCGACATTGATTTTTCTGTGTTTATGTTGAACGTCCACAAGTGAATCCAATTGTAATGACAGTGAAAAATATGATCATGCTTTCAGGGAGCTGTGCCTCTACTCAGCTCTTTTAATGGTTCTCTGATCTGCAAGGAGACACTACAGCATGTTCTGGGTGAAATCTGAAGTATGAATTTGGCTTGAAGAGTAAACAGCGTCTGCCACACACACACACACACATGGTGGAGCCAGTATGGATTTTACTTTGTCTTTGTCTTTGTTTAGATCACATGATCACTGCTCTTCCTTTAAGATTCACTGTGCAGCTGCATGTGCCTCATTCATTCAACACCTCCTCAGTAGCTGTTTTCTGTGTTGTACATTCTTTGGATGCATATATAGGCCTGTCGGTGTGGGTATATGTGTGTGTGTGTACAGTCCTTAAATAAATATACACAGTTCAAGTCAAGTTTTTGGGTCCAGGTCCGATCACTTCTTGGCAGTATCTGCTACTTAAATATGTGATTTGTGGTGACAAGAAGTCTTCCTACTTACAATATATCACTGCCTGTCCCGAACCTGAGGATTGAAGTGTCCAGTGCTATTATTGGCTGCTGTAAACACATTTATTTTATTTTGTGCAGTCGCTAATAGGATAGAAAAATAAGTCATGCCTGGAATTCTCATTGCAATTCACTATTGCAACCTTGTGTACAAGGTTATATATAGTCTGATGAACACACACACTGTTCTTTATTTCATCTGAATCCCAGCCAGCTGCTTTTAATGGTCTCTAATGTGGACTCATCCACTGCAGAATATAGTCCCAAAGAAATGTAAATTTCTCTTTCTTTCTGAGGCTTGCGGCCGAGAGCCACAGATAAGGCAGAGGGAAAAATACCGTAAATACCACTGCTTCAGTGGTTTCATTAGGATTTAAAGCAAAAAAGAAATGGTTATCAGCTCATTGTTTATGCTTGTTCATTTTCTACAAATTATAAAACAGGAATAAGTACAAATAAGTTTATGCAAATCATACTGTACCCTTGTAAATTAATGATAGACAGGCTGATTATATTGCTCTTTTCTAGTTTTATCATCTCCTCAAAGTCACATTCACCCATTCACTCACACATTCATACAGCAGCTTTATTCTGTATACTTAATGCGCTTTCTTATCATGCACAAACTAATGCACAAGTGATAGACTGTGGGCAATTTGGGGCTCAATTTCTTGCCCAAGGACAGTATGAAATGCAGACCGGAGGAGCTGGGGATCGCATCAGCAATTAGTGGACGACCTATGCTGCCTCTTTAGCCACAGTTTCAGCCCGCTGTAGAACTGGACCGTTTTATGCTCGCCTGCTGTTGAAGGGACAGAGGGAGAAATAATTTGACAGTAAGGGATACGTGAGCGCGGGTTTCTTAGAGGTTACTGTACACCAGCTATATGATTATTTCATCGCTACGGCTTCCAGGAGTTAGAATTTGCTGTAATTCTTAATCACCTAATCCAGTTAAAATGAGGTTAAACAGAGAATCACTGTGTATCCTGCCGTGTTTCCAAACACTGCTGAAAGATTTTCAGGGAAAACAAAATCTGTCTGTGTTCTGACAAATGGTGGACTGAGTGGTGAGAGAGGGGAAGAAAAAAAAAGCATGATTTATTTTCAAGGCTTTTATGATGCTTTCCATTGTTTCCCACATGCTTTGGTCTTGATGCATACTACGACTGCCAATGGGGACGTAACTGTTGCAGAGATACAAAGGCACTGCTCAAATTACACCTGTGACAATTACTACAGCAAGGCGCTGTCTGCGGGACAAAAGAGTGTTATCTAAAACTACTCAGGGAGAATGTACAGAAAAAAAATCAATTACTGCTGAGGCTTTGTTGCAGGTTTTAGGCTGTCTGGTATGTCACACTTAAAATATTGTATTGTCAACAGCAGATTATTACGACAGCACTGAGATGTTTTCTGTCTTTAAAATGACAAAATTACATGTACTACTACCATAAATACAAATGGCCTCTGGGCAAGTAACACTTGTATCTACATTCATAAAATGTCTTTATTCCACTCCATCCTCTAATAACAGAGGACTATTTGCTGGGGCCTGGATAAATCCTAGCAACCTTTTAAAGGCAGCCTAAACCATAGAAGCAACTGTAAAGATTCAAACAAGGAGAATGTGGCCTGAGTGAGCTGCTGAGGGTCAGGCCTGTCAGGAAGAAAGCTGATCTTTCTCTTGACAAACTCTGGAACCCTGTTAGATCAACAGATCGGGAAACGGTACGATGCAAGGATTTGTAGTGTGGTGAATAGTCCATTTGAGCTTGATACTGAGCTCAAATGTTTTTTAATCTAAACTTGTAAGTAAGCTGTTAATGTATGTAGCGACCACAAAACTGACAACTGGCTCCTCTTAAAGGACAGTAGAATACCCCCCGACTAACAGGCTGTGTGTATGTACTCAATTAATAATTAATATAATTTTTTTTTAAAAAGTGATAGTGTCAGGGCTGTGCAATCTGTCTTTGATTTTAATTGACATTATTATTGCATTTACCTTGCTGTAATCTTTTGCTTGAGAAGGAGTAGCTTCCTTAGCAATGGCTAGAATAAAGAAATGATTGAGTAAAAATAAAAAAAATAAGTATCATATATAACCATAGTGATGGGTGATTCTGATTTCCTATACATATGGAGGGAAACTAACTAAACTGACACTTTGGTTGGTTCAGGCTCTAATGTTTTGCTTTAACACCCATCATGTGTTTAAACCAGCTAGCCCCACCCGTCAGAGTGTCTGGTCACTGTGGTGTCCAAGCTGAGGAGGTATCTGCGTGGAGAGGACGTAGTATAACCCACTGTGTTCTGAATACAAAGATGGCTGAAGCTTTCACCAAGACTGCTGAGTATACAGCTGTTGCTATGCTAATGCTATCTCTGTAGCAACCCTAGCTTGGTCAAGGCTTCTCACGTGTACCTCTTTCTTTCTTATTGACAGTAATACATCTGCAGACTCCAGTCTCAAGTCATTACAGCATTGTAACAGCCTGGCTGCACCTTGACTACAATACATTAACTAAGCAGATTATCTGGGAGCCCTCAGTGCCCATCAACAATAGAGCTGTCATTGGCCTGAGAACATAGGGTTCCTACACCAGAAACCAACACACCCAGTAATTAATCTCACCTATTAGCTCAGATGTCAAAACTACTCAGTTGAGTTGAAACCAAATGCATAACAGCTATGATGAAGCTTAATTTGGAAGAGAGAGAGTTTTTTTTTTTTTTGCTTCGGTTTATTTTCCAGTAAGAACTGAGTAGCTAACTACTCGGTGTTTTTGACCTACCAAGGATTTTAAAAGGAAGGGAAAAGAAGCTGGATATGAATTCCATGCCTGCACTGAAAACCATCACCCCTCAACATTTTTGAGCTCAGCTGCAAGTGTAGCCCTCTGCCATAGAAGGAAACTAGCTCTTTATTTAAAGGGTTCAAGAACAGCTTGCTCTCTTTCTGTGGGACATAATCACCACATTTGTAAACGTAAAGCAGGGCTTTGAATGTAACCATTCATCTTGAGTTACCATGTTGTCGATCAGACATCAAGGCTCTCCAAGGCCTGCGCTCTTCACAGCAACCTACCTTCTATTACAGAGCCGAAAAAGCTTTGCCACAAAGTGCCAAGTAGCCCTGGGTCCTAATAACAGTGCCACAAAGAGCCAACTTACAGCAATTACAGTGAGCATTAATACAACATTAGCCACATGGTCATTTCTCTAGTTTGCTTTCACTGTGTTAACTGACCACTTATGTGTGGCGTGGTCACATTTGTGGTGCAGACATTGCAAACAAACATGCTGGCAGATCTTTGTGAACAATAGTAACCATTTCCTCTGGAGAGATAACTTTACTATACTACTATAACTGCACCAGGAGTTTGGGCATTGATTTAACTTCCTGGGACACACTTGTTTATTACCAGACATTAGATGGATCCCGAGGAGGGCTCTAAATGCTGACGTTGAAATGATGAAAACCAGTTTGATCTGGGTCAAATTACAGCATAGAATATTGTCCAGCTTTGTTTTATTTTTTTATTTTATTTTTTTTAAAGAATGTCACTAAAGCCTTGTTGTGTTGAAATGATGACTGTAATTGTGATGATAATGCTGGTGATTCACTGCTGGCCTGTGGTGATTGGACCATCGCAGAGCTCTGAGTGTGTGAGTGTGTGTGTGGGAGGGCACTTGTCTCCAAAGTTGGATGCTTCCAGTATAAATATACATGAAGGAATATATATTCAAACCCTGTGGGTTCACCTTTTGCATTTCTTTCCTATCAGACGACTGAAGGCCAATTGAAGGAACCATTGTGTTAAATTGGATTGTGTCAGAGACAAGGACTGTGGCCCAAATCCACCATATTTACCAAGGATGAGGTTCAGTCAAACACGGCTGTGCTGGTATCGGTTTTGCCATAATATTATGTTATGTTGGCTACTTTAGCGGCACTGAAATTCAACAGTAATGTTGAATATGTTAAAGTTGAATGTGTAGTCATCCTCTCAGAGTGGATAGAACAAAAGCAGAAGCAGTAATACCAGTTTGCACCAACTCTATCTATCTATCTATCTATCTATCTATCTATCTATCTATCTATCTATCTATCTATCTATCTATCTATCTATCTATCTATCTATCTATCTATCTATCTATCTATCTATCTATCTATCTATCTATCTATCTATCTATCTATTACAATGTATAGGTTTATAGCAACAAACTGCTTCTGTTATGATATCAGCCTGATTGATCATTATAGTAAGTGTATACCTGCTCCACCCATCATCATATGAGTAATCATGTGAATACTATTCATATTCATTATTTGCTTTTCAGTTTGACATGTTCAACAATCACTGTTTGATAAACAGTTTGAATCAAAGAACTAGGACCTCTTTTGGTATTGATATTTTTACTTTGATTATCTATTTTGCTGTATTGTGTGCATATTGTGTGTCTGATGTAGAAACTGAACACATTAGTGTTTTCTACTCCACAGCCATTGTGTGTCACTGAGAGGCCAAGATGCTGCATCCTCAATCTACTTCCCAGGCTGGGGCTCTGCACCACAGCTTGAGAAGCCCAAGTCCCCCTTAGTCGCTCCCTTTTTAGCCTCCTTTTTACCTCCCTCAAACAATAGATCCTGCCCCACATAAAGCAGAAGCCCCCCAAACAGTCAGTGAATAAAGTTAGTCCAACATGCAGCCCTTAAACCCACCCCAAGACTGCTGCCGGGCAGCCACACTCGCAGAATTGTTTGTTAATAGTCCAATTAGATAATTGCCATCTTTCACTCCTTTTCCTCTCTGTTTCCCATAAAAGCATGAATGGCACTCAAGGAGGGGGGCAGCTTGAAGAGGGCTTCTGGCCAGCTGAGGTGACAACAAGGGCCAGAGAATGTTCCTTGCACTAGGCCACTGGTTTGAATTGAATCATTGTGGCCTAATCAATGGTCTTATTGGATTACTGGCCACTGCTGTGTTCAGAGATATTGTTGCACTGACAATGAAAATAGCTAAGAGTTGGTGGTTAGGTGGGTGGGTAGTGGGCTGGAAGGCGAGCGGTGAGAAAGGTAGGGGCCATTCCAAGGGTATGCATGTGTGAGAGTGTAGGCAGCCTAAGCACTAATGACAAGTTTTGTTCTCCTGTTTTGTCTTTTTTGAAACGTGCAGGTTAAGATTATAAGAGCTGCAGACGGTGCAATCATCTTAATCCTGAAGGTGGTGTTAGTGGCCAGGACCCCCGATCCCCGAATCCACGCAGGAAACTTTCACACAATTCTCCTGTCAAAGCAGAGCCACGATGTTACAGAGCTGAAGCTGCCTCGCTCGTCACTGCCTTCATAAATTTTGATTGACATGGATTTGTTCATTATGCTTTTTTTTCCACCTATCTCTCTCACTCCCTCTCTGAATCTCTCCCAGTTCCTATTGCCTACAGTAGCGTAGTGGTGAGATCTGCACATTGCAAAAAAATCTGTTGATTGGTGCGAGAGCCAAAGGGAAAGACGGAATCAAAATTCGCTGACATGCTGCAACAATCAGGCTCACTGTGAAAATCTCGGGGAGAGATGCCTGGCCGTGGTCTGTGGATGGAAGAATGAAGCACCTGGGAACTTTTTTCAGGTCTGGAAGAATCATAGCCCCGTGATTGTGAGCGTTCATGTGGGGCTCAGGGAGGCTTGGTTGCGAGACAAGACTAATCATTTGTCTTGATTCCCTGGGCTGAGAGCTGGAAAACAGAGGGGGACGGGACAAGCGAACCCCTCTATCAAGACCTGATCTATTTCCCCAAACAATTTAGTGTATTCATGAGGTTACGCAAATGTGGAGGCAGCAAAATTACCGTAATCAATTGAAACAGCAAGAGCGCATCCATGGCTCTGATTATTTGAAGATCATCTATCAGCCTGATGTCTGTGTAACGAGAAGAGGGGGGCACTGAATTACTGCTGAGTTTCACTGAGAAGTCCATGATCATTGGGCAAAGGGAGTTCGGTCAGTGATAATAGTGCTTCTTGGTCTGGTGAGAGAAATATTCCACCAAACATTAGGTAGCTGACCGTGCCGTGCTGAAAGGTGCTGTTTTGAAAGTAACTCCCATACTGTCCAGACCGACCGGTGCGCCTTGCTCTCCGTAATCTCCTTTTTTTTTCCACCTGACAAAGGGAAAAAAGACAAACCACGGGTCCAAGAGGATAAACTGAGAATGGAGGTCAGGTACAACCAAGAGACGGAGGGGATGGTGCTGAAGAATGGACTAAAGGAGGGGAAGGACAGCAAGGACTCCCAGGGCAGCTTGTCCAAAAGCTTCCTCAAGGAGCAGCAGGACTCCTTTTCTCCCTCTGGGACTCTAGACAACTGCGAGAAGAACAGAGGGAGCACGGGGGACCCAGACTACTGTCGGAGAATACTAGTTCGAGGTGAGGCTTACTCTTTTATTTGTTCTGTTTGTGTGTTTTTGGACAAACTTGTTGTCTGGTTTGGAGGAAATCGCCCAGATGAACGTGGCGTGAGCTGCTGTTGGATTCACGTGTTTTACTATCAGGAGAACCTTCCAGAGAAAAGTTGTAAAACAGAGGCCTCTGTAACATCAGACATCAACTGTAGCAAAATGTGCTCTTAAATTAAATATCTGTTCAATTTATATTTGTGGAGCCAATTTTAAATCTTTGTTAATTGTTTTTTTTTTGTTTTGTTTTGTTTTTTTGTTTCTTCATGGGAAAGAAATCTGATTATTACTTATTGGAAACTGACTTAATTGTTATCAAAAAATGAAAAAGGTATCTTTAATTTTAAGCGAATTTTAATGAATAACTACAGTGGTTTGATTTTTCTTTTTTCATTCAATGTTTGTAAAGATTGAATTAGACCATTCTTCATTTATATATGTACTTATATTCATATTTAATCATATTTATGTTCAGTTATTTAAAAAAAAAAGTTTAATTTGAATTAATGAAATAACATTTAAAGTGTTAATTCCCCATTTTTTTATAACCAAATTTTATTTAACTTTTATTGAACAGACAAGCAAATACATTTATTTAAAGAGTGTAAAGGAAGAAAACAAAACAAAACAACAATAACAACAAAAAAAGGACAAAAATAAACAAACAGAAAACAATCACAACAGCAGCAACAAAAAAGGACATTATGTCATATATATATATATATAGTCAACATATACTTCCTGTGGTGACTTATAACCATCGTGCTATCATATTTTAGTTCAGTGAGATTGTTTGCATTGTTTGAAAGTGAGAGATGAGAGGCAGCCAACATCGGTGAAATGTGTCTGTTGATCCACGAATGGTGTAGTTATTTCCCCATTTAATTCAAATATTTACAAGGCTGTGTGTTGAAGGAAAAATGGCATTTCACTTTCAGTGATACGTACCGAAATTGTAAATATTTCAACACAGAAAAAAAGAATAGGTGATTCTTCTGGATGCATATTTAGTGTCAACAAACCAGAGGGAAGTCGTGTTCATGTCAGAGACTCAGTGACACGGTGTCCGTCGAGCAGTGTGCAAATATAAGTTCACTAGAACAGAATTCAGTGCACAAGAGACGCCTCAATATACAGACAGGAGGTTTTTATTGGACTATTTTTGGGGACAATTGTACAATATATTTTCATTTATTATTTTCTGTTATTAATAAAACAAATATTGTAAATTGGTTTATTGAAGAAACTGCCACTAATTTTTTTTGGCAGGATCATCAAATTAATAATAGCATTTAAAAATTTTACACAGACTCTGGTTTTATTAATTTCATATACTTTTCATGACAACATGCATGTGAGGTAATTTCTGATCATTCTCAGGTAACATAGATTTGAATAGAAATAGAACCGCACCATGTTTTAATTGCTTTTATTTCCTTTCTTTTTTCCTCTTGTCTTCTCTTTGTCAGCATCGTATATACACACACAAAGGTGTCTTCCTACATAATACATATAAAATAACAGAACAACATGATGAATTTTCTCTCCATGATATTTCATCTGGTTTTATATGTCCCACATTCTTCTTTTAAAAACATACTGTACTGTCACCTTATTGATGTGATAATAAATGTAATAATTTAAACTAATAGTTTTTAACTCAACATGTACATGTTGTTGTATTTAGTCCATGTATAGTAAATTTAAAAAGTGAAACCACAATTTCACTCATTCTCAGTGAATTCTCAGTATTTACATATCTGTCCTGCCTGTAATAATAATAATGATGATGATGGCAGTAATAGTAATGATAATAATAATAATAATAATAATAAATAATAATAGTAATAATAATAATAATAATGATAATGATAATGATAATAATAATAATGTCTGCACCTAAGATTATATATTATGTATTTTGTTGCCTTTGTATGTGTTTGAACATTGTTGATTCACAGAGTTTTTTATTGCAGACGCTAAAGGTTCCATCCGAGAGATTATTTTGCCGAAGGGTCTGGATCTGGACCGGCCCAAACGGACCCGCACCTCCTTCACTGCAGAACAGCTCTACCGACTAGAGATGGAGTTCCAGAGGTGCCAGTATGTAGTTGGGAGAGAACGAACTGAACTAGCCCGTCAGCTCAATCTGTCTGAAACTCAGGTAGGTATGCATCATGCCTGTATTTACTTGTGCTTGTACTTACATCTGTAAATAGGAGGCTGTACTCCAACAAAACATGTCCTGGATCATTTTGTTGTTAACTGACATAATGCAGATAGAGATAGATAGATCTGATCTTATATAGAAATGTATGGTGACGATGTAAACAAACATTTAGAGGCACCGACACCAAACTAGTTGTAGTGGAGAGCTGGTGTTTGTATTCTCAGACCTGTCAGAGCCTACAGGGTCTCACTGTTTAATTCTTTGTGTTAGACTTCTGTCAGTGTTTGAGGATAATCCCTTTAAAGTAAATGTGATCAAATAATCTTCTTGATTGCACGTAGTGTGAGCGGAGCTCACAAAGCGTTTGATGTTGTTTCCTAAAGCTGCCGTTAGAGAAAAGCTCCTACTTCCTCCTCACATGGTGTGTGTGAGGTCAGCAGCGGGTCACCGGGTGTCCGCTGTGGGTGAACT
This sequence comes from Selene dorsalis, assembly GCA_900303245.1. Taxonomy (NCBI): domain Eukaryota; kingdom Metazoa; phylum Chordata; class Actinopteri; order Carangiformes; family Carangidae; genus Selene; species Selene dorsalis. The sequence continues at coordinate 10,648 of OMNW01011600.1, read as the reverse complement.
GTGTTTGCTCTCTGTGTTTGACACCAGATTCACCCGGTCACCCTGTGACTCTTACTCGAGGGAGTCCTGTGTCTGCTGTATTTTCATTCATCTTTTTTTCTTTCTGTTTCCAACGTGTGAAGCGGCTAACGGTGCCACCGGCCTGCAGCCTGGTGTCCACGTTCTGTTGCTTTCAGTGTGGCTTAAGACCGTCTGCGAGAGGTCAAACTTTTCTCAAACAACCACACAATCAGTAACAAACACCTAACTCCTATTAACACCTGTGGAAGCTTTCCTTTTTACATTTGAAAAGTTTCAGTGTTTTTATTTTTCATTTGACAATCTCTGTCACTCTCCTATATTTACTTGTATGCACCTTATCTGTCTTTGAGCGACCAGATTCACCTTAATGTTTTCTTTGCCTCCAGAATGAGCCAGATGTTCCGAGCAAACACTGGCTTCTCCTGTGAATGTGAAATAGGTGTTAAAAGCTTTAGATGTCCAACTGAAGTGAGGAAAAAACAAAACAATGACAAAATAATGATTGGACAAGCAGCAGAGTGGAGCTGGAGTCTTGCTGCTGATTGCTACATGCACATTTTGTTTATATTAAAGCGATCAGGTGTGATTACAGCAGACTCAAAGGTACAATATATATAAAAACATGTATTTATTTCAGCTTTAACATTTATTTAATTAAGAAGGCTGTGTTGGAGAATTCAGTGGATGTGTCAAAATCATTTCTACCCTTATGGGAATAAAGTGAATTTTTCTTCTCTTTGTTTAATACAACGTACGCTGCACGCATACAGTCAGAAATTTGAAGTTAAACCTTCTGACTGATTTTTACGGTCCAATTTGAATATATTATTATTATTACATTAAAAAAAAAATCCAATTAAGTGGAGATTTGTAGATCTTTACATATTTTAGAAACTACAAGAATAACCAATTGGACATCAGGTGTAACCATGGCAGCGGTCTTTGATTTTTATTTTTTTTGTGTGTGTATGTGTTTTAAAAGGCCAAGTTCACTTTTCGAGTTCCTCAGATTCTGTCTAAGATACAGGTTAGACACAGGTCACTGACGTCAGGAGTCGCCATTTTGAATTTGGGGAAATATGGAAATTTGCAGGAAATCAAAGTGGAACAATTTTTCTGTAAATGCGCTCGCATCTTTAAAATGAAAATCTACTGTACACAGACAAAAGAAAGGCTGCGACTGACAGCTACATGATCAGTTCATGTGTTATATTTACTATCACTATCCAAACATATTCCATTTAAAATAAGTTTAAAAAAGACAAGCCCCCATATATTTTGATGTTGCCTTAATGTTTGAGTTAATTATTGTCAATCTCGGCAGATAATTTCATCTTTAAATAAATCACCATCACTATTATCACTAATTGCTATTTTACAACATTGTCATGACAATGAACAAACAGAGTACATACAGTCTCTGAGCAGCTTCAGGAAGTTTTACTTGTTGGTGTTTCTCAGGTGAGACATTACAGAGTATCTAAATGTATGTGTGGTTAGAACAAATGTGCGCTTTGTAATTTTACAAAACAAAGAAAATTTTGCAGTTTATTCTGTGCAGACTATTGTATAGTCCACAGTGTCATAATCTCTGACTATAGGGATTATCAGATTATTGTAGGGCTACCACTACAAGGATAATAGTTCATATTTTTTTGCAGCTATAACTGATGGCGTGATTAATAAATGAAATTTAGCATTTTATAAACCCTCTCACCTGTGATCCTCTACAGGTGAAGGTCTGGTTCCAGAACCGTCGCACTAAGCAGAAGAAGGACCAGGGCAAGGACTCAGAGTTGCGTTCAGTGGTTTCAGAGACAGCGGCGACGTGCAGCGTGCTCAGACTGCTGGAGCAGGGGAGGCTGCTGACGCCTCCAGGTCTGCCGGGCCTCCTACCCCACTGCAGCGGTGGCACCCTGGGCCCTACCCTGCGCCCTCCCTCCATGGCCATGACCAGCAATGGCAGCAATAGCAGCAGCAGCAGCAGCAGCAGCAGCGGTGGCAGCAGCACCAGCACGGCGGGTGGCAG
>OMNW01011598.1:0-12588 GCA_900303245.1 Selene dorsalis | reverse complement strand
TAAAATGTGTGTGTACAAAATGTTGCGGCAATCCATTCAGTTACAGTCTGAACCATAGTGATGGACCAACCAACCGTTACACACAGTCACATCACTAGAGTGGATCACAAACATTGTCAGCAGCAGATTCAGAGGATGTGAATGAGGAAGTCAGTCAGAATCATCAAACATCAGACTGTTGTAATGGTCAATTTAAAACAGCTCACTGATCCATTTAAACTTGACATTTTCAAAGCATTTAAAGATGACCATAACTCCCCTCTGGACTAAGGGAGGGGGGGGCATACTGAGTCAACTCAACTCTTTTGGTTGTGGTTGTGGATACTGTCCAGTACCAGGCACTTTGTTCTGGTTTCACCTCCTCTGACGTTCTAAGGAGGTGATAGTAGAAGGTGACACTAAAACACTGCAGATGCACCCATCACTATATGACAATGTTCTGAATAAACCTGGAGTTAACTGTACACTGCTCAGTGTGATAAACTTCTGTTACTATTCTATACTTTTAGCCTGACAACGTGCAAAACCAAGCCATGCCAAACCAGGTAGACTGAAGCGGTGCAGATGCTGATGTGCTCCACTCTTTTGTTGTGTGTCTTGCATTGAAGATAATGTCACCATAATTTCCGAGTCAATCGCTGTAGTAGTGATGCAGCTTGAGGTGAGAACTATTTGCAGGGAAAAAAGAATTACCTGGTACCAAAAGCAGGTAGTTGAGTCCAGTCAGTACCATGCAGTGGAAACAGGTAAAACTGCATGAAGCTTCTCCCACCTGCTGTATAAACCACCTCTCTACTGCTGCTCTGTTCTACCAGGGTATCACACATTACATGTACAGTGGAGCGACCACAGACGTTTCTGTGAATGCACTGAACATTTTTTACGCTCACTCTCACCTCGGCATGTTACTGTGAAGTAACCCGCTCATTCATTTATTGAATGCAGGACTTAGACTGTGATGGGACATATTTACACAGTCCTACTGCTACTTAAAAGATTAAAAGTTCTTCTTTCACTGCTGTTGAAATGTATAGACTTTGGTTCAGGTGGAAGAGGCACTTAGGAGGTGTTACAGAGGCATGAGATGAACACACACACACACACACACATCCTGACATGGATCAGCACAGGGGTGGGGCCTGCAGTCAGTCTTGCATCCTGGTGTCACGTCAGCCTTTATAATTCCTTCCAGGAACCTGTGAGGATTTTCACCGTGCTAACAATGTGTACTCATGAGTGACTCACTTACTCTCACACACACACACACACACGCACACACACACACACACACACACACACACATACACACATTGTGCAGAACTTCACTCATTCTCCCCATTTCCCTCTTTTCTTTGTCTCTCTCTTTTTTTCTTGCTGTCTTGCTTGTGTGGTTTTATGCTTGCTTTACCCTGGATTTGCATGCTTGCATGAGTGTGTATGTACCTGAGCGGGTGTCTTGATCTCATGCCCACATCTCTTTAATATGGTCTGTTGCTTTTCAGTTTCCCGTCGTCTCCCAACACACTTATCCAAACTGAGCTGCAGTGACTCCGCTCTCTGTCCAAGCTCCATCATCTCGGGCAATCAAGTGCAGTCAATGTTTCTTTCATAAAGGCTGCATTTCGCCTCATCGTAATTTCTCCTCAACCTCAGTTTGGCCAGAAGCCCCTGTATCTATAGGCTCATTCAGGACATGCCATGCAGTCGCTGAGCATATCGCTGTCGCCACACTAAAACCAGGCATCTGCAGAAAATGTGAGCTTTTCAGGGATGAAAAGAAAAGAATGCTGTTCTACTGAAGCATATAGGTGATTTTTTTTAATTGTATGAAACACATGGTTTTGAGAGGGTTTACTAGTCATGATGTCCACACTCCAAAACAAACTCAGCCTTTTACATGACTTGGCTCCATGTTACATACTACTCTACACAGTGCATAAAATATGCTGAGTTTTATAGTGTAGTGTTAGAGTATTGTTAGTACACTATGTAAAATTACTTTAAAACATCAACAGACTTGTGAAATGAGAAATGAATGAACTGCACAGATGCAAATAAATAAAACCACACGTTTAAAAGTCAATGACAATCGACAGAAATTCTTTTACCCCAAGTTTTGTTTTTTGAAATCTTCGTGGTATTAATATTTTTATGTAATCTATGAATAAAAGTTTTCAGCCAGATGTGACAGCTGTTTCACTTCAGCTCTGCCTCTATCTCCTACACTGTATTTGTACTGCACAAGCAGAGTGCGGTTGCATTTAGCTAGAAGGTTTAGGAAAGGCTGCGGATTTGGTGAGATACACATTCTTACTTCTGTAACCATGACAACAACCAACATTAAAACATGATTAACATTAAAACATGAACCATGCTTTTAATTTTAGAGAAAAGGCCAACTTGTCACACTTTGCAGATCAATATAAATATTTTGAGCATTTTAAAATGTGCTCATTAAAAAACTAACAACCCAAAACTTCACATGAACGACTTTAGTTAAAAATAAACTCAATCAAACGCCAAACCATCTGACAAAGTGAACACTCCGAGGATGGAAGGAGGGAGTTTCAATGAGAGCTGTCATCTAACAGAGCGGAGCAGCGAGTCAGATTCTGCTTCAGAGCAAACACTGCAGTGTTGGGACAGAACGGGTCGGACTGGTTTTTTGTAGACTCTACGGATGGTTACAGGGAGGTTAAGGGATATCTAGGAGCCCTTCCCATTCATCAGAAATTTTCCATCCAAGACTGTTTTTTTTCCCTCTGTCACGCATAACTGTGTTGGATGAGGCAGGTGGGACAGTCACATGAATCAACACTGCACAGGATAAAGATCTGTTATATGACCAGAATTATTAAGTCTGATTACAGTGGACATGACAGGAGAATTAATCTGAAAGACACGCGATTGAATACAAATATTTTGTTGTATTTTATTTCCCTTAAACTTAGTAGCGATGATGTGCAATGATCTAGCTGTAAAATAAGTTTCATACTGAGAAGTGTAAAAGTGTAACACCACCTGCACAGTTATGCAACTGAATTGGGTGCAATACTTTTGGCTTATTTGTCAGTAGGTGTTCATTAACAACAAACATCAACAACGGGATCAGAGAACTTGTCATAGAGTGAGAGTTACTCTGCCCTTCTCATTAAAAGACAAAAAAAAAAAAAACCATGTACAGCAGTTTGTATATGACATTATGAAATGAACCATTTATCAGCTGACAAGCACCTGCCTTCCTTTTCCTCCATCTGGGCTTTGTTTGAAGTTGAATGCAGCCAACAGAAGTCAAATAAACACCCCAGGGCTTGTTTGCTTGTAAAGACATTTAATTAAAATTTGTCCATTTAAAGAATTACATGAATTATGAGAAGGTGGAGTGACGGACTAATTGAACTCCACAGCGTGGTTATTAAACTAGCAGGGGTGAGATCCGGGGGGAAGTGGTTTTATCATCATGTGGTCTTTTGGAGATTATCTGTTTTATTGTGTATGTTTTATATTTCCAAAATTAAACTATGAAATAATGTATAACATTTGGGGAAAAAAAAGAATATACCAATGATGACCTCAGTGGATATCTCTGATGAGACAGGAGCTGTGTCTCAGTTCTGGGGTCACATCCCTTTGAGGCTGCATTTAACTAACTAATTGTATCATAGTGACTAGGATGTCCCACTCTACTACAAACAGCTGAGAGATCTGTCCAGTCTTTTACCGGACAACCAAGGCTCCAGCCTCATAGCACAACCTATCCTTAAATTCATAGCGTGCTGGTAATGAAAATAATACGCTAATCAAACAAATGTTAATACTACGGGATTTAAAACCATAATTTAAAATCAGAATTATCACTGTAAAGAATAACACAATCTCCACAAATTTAATAACTCTTTGCTCTAACTTTACTCTGATGTATGCCTGATGTTCAAAAGTCTCACGCACCCCCTCCTAGAGGATATCTCATCTGTCACTGGGCCTGGAGTATCTACTGTCCAGTGGGCAAGAGGAATCCCACATCCTCCAACATCAGAGAGTCGGGGAGCTTTGCCGTGTTTGAGATCAGCCTCAAGCTTTGGCTACAGTCAGCACAAATATGTCGCCATTACAGACTGCTCTGTATTTAATGTATCAATCGCACTGATTTTATTTACCTCACACTGTTGGATTTTCATGTATTTTGCTGTTTAATCGAGTGAATCTGATGCTCTGTGGGGTTTTTCTTTGTTATTAAACCACCCAGAACCAGCAGATGCAAATTAGCAAATTAGCTAGCTGTGGTGCTATAACTGTAAAGAAACAATAAAGAATATTTTAAAGTCATGTTTCCCCTGGCAAATTTAATATCACAATCTAAGTAAAATAATGTACGTACCTAAAATCACACTAGATCACCAGACTGATATTAAAACAACAACTTAAACAATTGACGTGCGCTCTTAAACAAACTTTGATCAAACTGGTTGCTGTGAAAATGCAGGTTTTGTTCAGACCGCTACTTAAGGCCACTTAGGTATCTTTTTTTTTTTGACTCAACTCACCGCAGACCACTGTAGGTTTTATTTTATTGAGTACATACGGCCAAAGCTCTGGGCCCACCGCAGTCCTTTAATGCAGCTATGTAACTCTGAAATATTTTGGAAAAGTTCAAATGAGAATTGACTTTAATGGATGTGACTTCTGTCCATCAAAATAGAGATGCGAGAGCTGCAGGGATGCGATAAATGAAAACTTTCAGAGCTGTAAGTCAATTTGCAGTTCAGGAGCTCTGGTCTAAGGTCAAACACTTCACGCATGTCACACTCACACAAGCACACACAGGCTCATTCTGTCCCTTCTTTGGGGCTTTGGGTGCCACAGCAGCAGGAAAAGGACAGAATTAGTGATACGGTGGCTGATTTTTCACTGCTAAAGGTGTAATCCACCAAACCAAATAAATAACCCCACCATTCATTGACTTTTCCTTCCACCACCGGGTTCCCTTTGCTTCAACTGGTCTACACTGAGAAAACACACACACACACACACACACACACACACAAGTGAAGACGCAAACTCACTCTAACAGCAAAGGCAACCCAGCAAATACATGTTAGAAACATAGATGTACACATGTAGACACACACACACACACACACACACACACAGTGAACACCAAGCATAGTGATGCACACACGCACTAACAACACAAACACACAGAGTGAAAACACACTCTCCCTCCCCACATTTGGACATAAATAGCAGGATAAATAGAGAGGCGAGAGTCCGCTTTTAAAGGGCCTGGTTGAAGTGAAAAAGGTCAGACCAGTTCTCAGACGCCTGAGATGAAACACACACCTCAACTGACCCAAAGTAGCCTGGATACAGTCTACTGTCTTAACACCTCTGCTGCTAACTACATGAAATTAATACTGCACTTTAATTTGAGGAATCGCAACTTTATAGACAACAGACTCAAGTACGGGACTGGGTTTAAACAGCATGCTGAATGTTCAAGTTTTTGTCTCCAGAGTAGTATCCTTAATTGCATGGTCCTCGGAATTCCCCTTAGATTTTTCTTTATGGCTTTTTTAAGAAATTACACTCCCGCACTGTACCACAGCTTCTTATATCCAGCACTTGCGCATTGGATTAAGAAATACATGTATTTTTACTGTTAGTGCACTTTGTCAGGAACATCCTAAGCCTGCCTGCAAGAACAGATTTGGTCCAGTACTGTTTGATGGATCTGATCCCTTTCTCATTGTTAATTTGATTGGATACATCTTTGAAAGAAATACCTATGATACACTTCATGTTGTGACATAGTAACCTCATCATCTTATGTATAAGTACTCTCTCAGACTCGCTGCACCTGGGTGAAGACATCTCTTAAATTTTGTAGGAGAAAAGTACAGCTTCACAAAGGCTGGCAAAAGATAATGCCAAGAAAAAATACACTAACAGCAAATACAGATCCTGACATGGAGAAACTGTGGCACAGAGAGAATACACAAAAAGAAGGTTCGTAAAAAGAAGAAAAGATGCGTGAAAAACAAGTGAAAGGACGATGATGTGAGTGAATGGATGTGATTCAGACTAGAGACTGGCAGTGAATCTGGTCTGGGTGGAAAGGAAAGATCATTTCACCACTGGGGAGACAGAGGAGTCAAGTTTTCCTTGTTCTCTCTATTAATAGTTTATGTAAATATTGAAGTAAACAGAAAAACAGGAATTTGGGTAAATATAAATTGAATGTGTAGCTTCTTCTATTTATTGGGTGAATTGTTTTAAAAGCTGCGTCTTTTTCCAGATTTCTGGTTCTAATTTCAGGTTTGTACATGAATCCACTGGTTGTCAGAAAAGAGCAGTGAAAATACTTCAATTATTTTTATTTATACAGTTAATTGTATCCAGTGCAGACTGATATCACAGAAGCAGCAGCATCAATACAGAAAAAATTACATGAAATGCCACTAAAATAATGTTAATTGCTGCTTGACTTCATTGTGATTTGCTTTATTTGAAAAACAATGAATGCTGTATGCTAATGAGCTGTTTCCTAAGAAATCTGTTGAACTCATCATCTTCACCTCACGAATGCTAAAACCAATACAATCAGTTTTTGTGTCATATATAGAGGCAGATCAGTAAAATACTTCTAAATAAATGTCTTCTTCTATTGTGGGTACGGGTTTTTAGGAGCCTCTTTGAGGACACGCTGCATTGGGCTTTGGACCATTCACCACAGTTTTAACAAACAGACAGGCCGGGGGTAATCATCTCTCACATCTTAATGATATTTCTGTTTCACAGAGACCGGTGCTGGCCGCGGCTCTGAGTCTGGAGACGTTAAAGCGAGAGTAATGAGTGGGAGATTTTGGAAGTCGACTCACTGTTACTCTGCCAGTAAGGTTTATATGGAGACAGAAGGAAATGAACTGTATCAATGGAGAAAGTGTCCTGCCCCAGGTACAGGTGAGGTTCCAGTGGAAGCCAAACAGAACAGGTCCAGTTCAGTTCATTTCCACAGTAAAAACAGAGCGAGGGAGAGAGACCCAGAGGGTACAGTTAGTGCAGCTACATCCTCAGTCTGTTTCCTTCAAAACATCCGCTCCATGAATTAGACATCTTATTTACAGAGTGGCCCCCTCCTCCGCCCAAACCTCCATCCCACTCCCTCTGCTCCTCTCCTCCTCTGGCCGAACACCGTCACCCCACCCATCTCAGCCCCTCTCCTCTCTGTCTCCTCCCCTGTCTCTTCTCATACGCCCATAAAGAGGAAGGTTCTGTGAAGGTCTTTGGTTACCATGGTGGTTCTCTATGAAACCGCGATGACTCAAAGAGCCCTCTGATTTCTTAACAGGGGAAAAAAAAAACTACACATCAGGATAAATAAGCAACTGTGGTTCTTACAGTTATTTTTAGTCCACTAACTTTAGTGGTTCTTAAAGGACTTACATGAATCATTTTAAAATAAATAAACACTTGTTTATTAGCATTACTATTACTATATTTAAAACTAAAACTAAAACTTTCTACATATCTTTTATGGCACAATTAAAGCTACTTAACCTTTAAACAACATTAAAACACTGGTACTGATAAGCAACAGTGTGGAGTTCTGTTTCTCCCAGGTTTGTATGATACAACACAACCCCCAGCCAATAGTTTCACATTATTCCATTATTATCAGGTCATTGGCAGGTGCCACAAAGACTTTAAATACTTGAATCGGGATTTGCAAATGTTTTATGTGAAGCAAATGTATCCAGTGTGTTTGTTAGACATCAATGACACACCAGTAATGCTCAATATAAACATTAGTTAGTATGTTTTTTTAACTTCACATTACACCTTCACAATTTCAGTTCAACTTTTTTTCCAGACAAACAACTCACAACAAACTCCAGAGTTTGAATTTATAACTTCTCTGTCTTAATTTATTTTGATAATACTAATGGTGACTGACATACTACAGCAGACCACACCAACAATAAAAACTACTCAATAAAGAGTTGATAACTGAGACTAAATAAACATGAGAAGTCATAACCGGCAGCTGCAGTACCAAAAATATACACATAAAGTTAAAACGAATTCTTAGTGAAAAGTATGTTATTAATTAATGTAGGTATCAGGTTCATCAGAAGCTGAAAGACCTTTAAGTATAATATTACTTTATTAGAGGTAATATTCCTACAAATTTTCCCTCAAAATGCTGGAAAAAAAATTGTGTCTTCACCTTATTGTATAAGGAGCATAATTGAAAATAATTGCTCTCATGAAGCAGCTATGGAATTTCACAACAAGTGAATTAGTGATTGGTGAATTATAAATTCCCTTTAGATGAAAAATCTATTAAAATCATGAAAACAAACAACATGTAAAATACCTATAGTGCACATAGTACTGAGCTTTCCTGACTTCCTGGGCTGAACAGAGGCCTGCTGTGGATCCTTCGTGTTTCCTTGGTTGAAACGTTGTCTTGATTATTTCTCCCTTTCATTAAACAGTGACAAGTCCTCCTCACCAAATCACAGCCTAAAAATATCATTTCCTCTCTGTAAATCCTCCTCACCTCTCACACATAGCGGGGCACAAGCTGCAATTAAAGTGCATTTAATTTTAGTCTCATCTGGCATGTTAGCTGTACAAAGGTACCAGTGTTAGCTACTGGCCAGGGAGAGAGAGAGAGAGGGAACACATAGAGGTATTTATAGTGAAGAAAGCAGAGTGCAGAGGTGGAGGGAGGGCTCTGCCTCTAAGGGAGAAATAACAGTGACAAAGAAGTTAAGATGGGGGAGAATGGAGAGTGTAAGATTTGTTGTGTTCATCGTTGAGTGGGCGCTGAAGAAGAACAAAAAAAAAACATACTAAAACTTAAAGACCCCCTTCACTGAAAATCAAAGTTTCAGCCTTGTTAACAAGTCCATGATGTCAAGACAAATCTTGAGTTAAACAAGAAATCAATGCTATGACTAATAGTGTCTGAACTACAGTCAACAAACTATAGACAGCCAGGGTTTTATATAATCAACCAATGTTTATGCTGTTTGTTAGTTACAAACAGCATAAACAAACACAAGCTGCTAGCTGTGCTAACCTTTCTGATCCATCTGCTGGTCTCTGGTTCTGGTCTCAACAGACTCCTCATCTGACTGTGAGTCTGACTGAGGATCAAACATGTGGTTGAGTTTCGAGCTCTAGCTTGAGAGGTGAGATTCACAACAAGCAAGTCATGTGATTCCAGCCCCAGAAGCATTTTTACATAGTCTAAAACACATTAGAGAAAAACATTGACAGTCATATTCATGTGTTTTAGGGATGTCATTTATTTTTTAACATCTTAAATCCCGCGTTGGTCTGCTACCTGTTTTCTTTTCCTGCTTAAAGAGTGGTTTGAGATCTGGTGACTCCTGAAGTCATCCAGAAATGAGTTTAATGACCCTTTATTTAATAACTAATAACTTTACTTCAACATTGAAGTTACTATAACCAAACTCCAAAATCACCAAAATCAATTCACACATAATTCACACATATTTAACCATATAAACCTTCATGCAAGAAAATTCATTTAACGCTCTCCTTCACTCTAAACTGTGTTTTTGTTATCGTTACTTCACTGGTAGAGCTTCATTGTGCAGAAGACAGGTTTGAAAGAACAGCTCGCTTAAAGTTTCAATTTTGGATAAATGAGCAAGGCTTGTGGCAACACAGAGTCAGATACCTCCAAGACCATTAATGATTGACTTTTAAATGAAGTAGGAGATATAGATTGTTTGATTCATAATTCATAGATAATGTGGGTTTTTTTGGTAAGGGAGAGAGAACATGTGTAGTTTTAAATCAAAATCAACCCTAACCCTGTTTGAGGAAAAAAAAAAAGTGGCTCTAAAGCTGTCTGCATCTGTGAGTATCTGAGTGTCAACGTGATATCATTTTCATCAATCAGCAGACTTGTGTTCCCTCCGATTTGTTGTGTCCATGACACTACACCACAATGGCACCAACATAAAGAGGCACAGTATGAGGTGTAACCAAGGCACCCACTCTGTTAACTGGTTCCTACCTGTCTGCTGTTGGCTGCCGAGCAGGAAGTATCCGAAGGACTTTTCTCTTGGAGCAGCTGCCTGAAGCAGGTGAAAACGATGTTATGAGAGCAGTAGACAGTAAAGTTGCTGCTGAACACAATGAGGGGACACTCATTATTAAAGATGATTAAAGCTGTGGGGAGCAGCTGACTTTTCTCAGTCACACGGTTTTCACCTTTTGTTTTCACCTCATCATTTCATACGTTGTTAAAGCTAAATTACTGATTATAGCTGTGTTAATGAATTGTATGTCATTATGTCATTTTTAATCTAGACTGTGGAATAACCAATTAAGAAATAGATTATGCTGACTTTATACGTCTGTGTTTTAATAAGAATCAGCCTCCATCAGTATTCACATTAACATTAGAGTTTCAAACAAAGAAATGTATGTGATGCTTCAATATTGTCCACTTCCTGATGCCCATTAACCTGATTAACATTTTTTTTCTAACACAGGAGATCATACTTCATTTCTGGAAAAGGCAGATGAAGAGGAACAGTGCCACTTACCAAAATTCAAACCTCATAAACGCGACACGGGACACATCTCAGAGCTCAGTGGGCATCTGTGAAGAGCATGAACATCACAGACGTGAGTGGACAGCAGCAAAGACAGAAAAAACTTTTTAAAGCAGACTCAAACATGACTACATAGAAAAAAAAACTCAAAGTGTCTGATTTTGTTCCATATTTAGTCAAATAAGGATGTTAAATGACAACTTCTGAACAAAACTGACACACTCCATCAAAAATAAATAGAAAGCATTATTGCTTTGAGTTCTGTTTGAGCTGACCTGCTAGATACATTTGAGAAATACATTTGGGCAAATACTGTGAATCTGTAGTACGGATGGGACACATTTGTCTGTGACAATCAGACTTTGAGACCTTGTTAAATGTAAAAAGTCTTTTCAGGTCTACAGTTTTGTTCTCTCTCTTCCCTCCCTACCCGCTCTCTGTATGTTCATTGTTCCAGGTTCAGGTGCTGCACCGGCTGGTTAATGGTTAACGTTGGGCTTGGCCCTGGCAGAGAGCGAGGGGAGGAGGTGGAGGCCAAGAAGAAATGGTGACATTTCACTGCCATTATTCATCCGTGCTTTGTTCCCGCAACGCTGAGGAGTGTTTGCACTGGGATGGAGTGCAGGGCTGGGATGGAGGGATGAATGGGGTAGGGTGTGGATGGAAGAAGGGGAGGGGGGGTGATTGGGGGGCTTTGAGAGGTGAAGAAGTCATGGGGTTAAAGTGTGAGACACCTATAAGGAGAGGATAAGAGAGACAAAGGCCTCTGTGTTTGAGCTGCACTATCTCTGACTTTTAATCCTGATTCATTTTTTTTCTAGCTTGCTTTCTTTCATGTTTCTGTTCTTAAGGGTCTTCCTCCCTGTTTTTCTCTCTTTCCATCTCACATACACATGTATAGGGCCCACACACACAGATATACACACATGCACATGCTGTTCCCAGCTGTTTACATGGTGTGTTTGAACAATATGATGGCTGGGAAGAGGAGGAGGAGGACAGCGAAGGAGGGGCAGGGCTGTCCTCTCCACTCTGCCACAGAAAACCTCATCAGCTGCCATAGTCCTACTGTTCCAGGATCAGTACAGTCCACCCAGGTGTACCTCTGGTGACAATGTGTTATACTTCAGTGAGCATCATGCAGGAAAGTCTTCTTTGTCATCTGTTCGACACTGTGGACCATGTGGGCTCTACCAGTAATTAAACCATGAAGCAAATTTCCTCAGATTCTACCCAGCATATTTTGTCTGTAACATTTGAATGATGAATGAAATGATGGATGATTGAATGAAAACATAACATGAAAAGAATGAATGAAACTCAACTCATGTATCATCCAGGATGTTTAAAATAAAAACAAATGCTGTGTTGTTTTTGAGTGTGTTATTCTAGGTGACACCGTAGGTCAAAAATTAGTGTTTTATTTAAGGCAGAAAAGTGAATGTATCTGTCTTCCAAGTTTTAGATGCCAGGTGATCCTCACTGATGAAATGATTCATTTAAACACATGTATGTTATACTTGTCTGTATATGATTTACTGCATGTATTGTGTCAGAGTGTATGTGTGTGTGTGTCTGTGTGTGTATCTGTATACAGTGGGGTATATTCTCAGTTAGATTTCTCTCTCTCTCTCGCACACACACACACACACACACACACACACACAACTGTGTGCAGAACAATGGGTGGCTTTGACAGAGCTGGCCTGACAGGAGGAGATGGGCTGGATCTATTGTGTGCTGTGTTTACTTGCAGACTCACCTGGCACTGAGCTAATAGCACAAGCTCTATCTGTCAGTGCAGGGGACGGGGGTCTCAGCCCACACACACAGACTCACTCACACACACACACACATACACACACAGATACACACACAGAAAATGATATGGTTTCTGATTTGTCTTCATGACACAGAGTAATTCCTGATGAGAAAGTTATGTATGTTTTCATCCTATATTGTGTGTCTTTATATGTGGTGCTGCTCA